>LZPO01097750.1:15420-26165 GCA_001675575.1 Neotoma lepida
TTTTGAATATCGTTGCTGTTCTAATGAGTAAGCTAGCACAATGCTGTGGCTTTTTAAAAATTTTGATTGAGCTCTGCATTGAATACAGGAGCCTGAAGTTGTGGAGCTTAAAAGACTCTATGCACATTAATTAAAATAATGAATGTAAATGTAGGGATTTAGACACATATAATTTCTTTTTCTCTCTCCCCAAGTTTTAGTCTCAATTAACTGAACCTATGGATACTGAAAGTTAATTATAGCCTTCATTTCTATTTTTCACTTCATTTCTTTGTCTTGTGAACAAAAATATAGGCCTGATTCCAAGGATTTCCATGGTCTGAAACATCTTGAGAGGGGAGAAGTAGCCACATTCTTANTTTTGCTGGTCCAAAAGGTGTCTTGGTTAGTACGTGTCTCTTGCTCTGGACACTGATAGACATCTGGGTTACTAGGAAACTACTCATTTCTTATAACACACAAGCATCCTATCACACATCATAAATTGAAAAGGTGTCAATGCACTACTTGCCACAAGGATGAACGAATATTTATAAATTACGGGAATAAAATCTTCACACCAGAGGTTGGTGGGAGAAGATTCAAATGAAGGATAATAAATCAAACACGTGGCATGTAAGTGCAAGAAATAGTTGGGAAATCCTTCCTCACTCCAACTGAGAGATTGTCAACAATAATTTGTCAACACCCCATAGAGCTTAGGTCTTAACAGGGACAGTGTGGCAATCACTGCTGCCTGTCAGTGAATAAAACATCTGAACAACTATGAGAAGTTTCCTTATTGGCTTTGACTATGTGACTGACACCCACTGCCAGTTTGTCTTGGAGCAAGGCCCTCCTTGCATTTCCTCTTGGTTCTATATTCTGATGATTAAGAAAAATGGATGCACATCTTGCAGCATGAGCAGCTTGAATAGAGATATAGAAGCAATAACCCCCAACCCTATTATTCACAAAGTCCCTCAGCTTGTAGGCATGCTGTTTTTCTCTTCCAGTGATGGATGAGATTGGTTGCAAACTTGACAGGANGTAGACACTAAAGATACAAACTTCCAGTTGTTCCTGAGTGCTTGATTGTGTTAATTGAGATGGAAAAACTCACCTTAACTGTGGGTGGTACCCTATCATGGGCTGGTGTACTGGGCTGATAAAACAGAAAAAGCAAGCTGAGAACTTGGATTCATCACTTTCTTCTTCTTTACTGAGATACAGTATGACCAACCACCTCAACCTCCTGCAGCCATGACTTTCCCACTATAACTGACCATACCCTAGAACTATAAACCAGAACACACCCTTTCTCCCTTAACTTGCATTTTCCAGGATACTTTAATCAAAGCAATAAGAACAGTGGTGAGTGAACTGCCTAAGGCTCAGCAGAGGGTTAGCGGGGCACTGTTTTATGAAGAGAGGCTACTAGAGAGTCGCCATCCAGGGAAATGGTGAGTCCTTCTGGAAGTGACAGGGAAATTCAAATAGACAATTAACAAAGTGTATGGAAGTAAGTTCTTGTTCATACTTTATATTTTAAAGGCAAAGATTCACTATGAAATGACAGTGTGATGGGGGCCAGGATATTGGGACTCACTGACAGAACAAGCAGTTTGGGTGCTTGTCCCATGATGCTTGAAGTGATGACCACACCAAACAAAGTCTCTCTCAGCCTCATATGTCCTAATTGCCAAGTTCTGATAATAATGCCAATTTTTTTTTCGAGACAGGGTTTCTCTTTAATGCCAAATATTGATACTGATTTTATATATACAAAAAAATATATAGGAGCCCCAGCAAGGATCAGTCAAAAACAAAGAAATGAGTTGGAAAANATAAAAATAACAACAGTGACAACAAAATATATTTATTAAACTCTTACTACTATTAGAAACTGTAGTCTAACAGTTAATATTCTATCAGCCCTTAAGAGGTAAGTTATAATAATGAGTTTCTAAATTTTTATTTTAAATCGTTATTAACTTTATAGTAGGGCACAAAGGCAGTTTAAAATTTCCATATCTCGTTCCTTTAGTNTTAATACCTTATTTGACCCAAATTAACAAATTGTTAATAAATTAACATTGGTAAAATAATGTAAAATATTTAATACTTTCATATCCTCTTGTCTAGTGTCAGGGGAATTTAANAAGTTCTCTAGTTGCCAAAAGATGAAATAAGCNAAATCTTTTGGGAAATGTCTCTATGATTTGCAAACGGTGACATCTTCAGTAATATCCAAGTCAGTTTTGTTTGTCAACCTGGCACAACCTAGAGCCACCTGGGATAGGGAACTTCAATAAAACTTCAATCATATTGGCACATGACCATCTTTGTAAGGAATGATCTTGATTGATGATTGATTTGGGACAGCTTATCCCACTCTGAATGGCACCATGCTTAGGTAGGTGAGCCTGGGCTATATAGAGAAGCTAGTAGAAAGCAAGCCAGGGATTGAGCCAGGGCACTCTTTCAACACGGTTTCTGCTCCAGGTTCCCACCTTGAAGTCCCTCCATAAAAGACTTTTTTTCCTGGAAGTGTAACCTTGAAAAATAAATAAATAAAATTAAAAAAAAATCCTCTCTGAGTTGTCTTTGGTCGGTATTTTATCACAGTAACAAAAACACATACTACAGCAAAGAAATTGAATCAACCCATCTCATCTGCAGTACTCTGTCTTGATGATCATGAAATGTGATTTGTTTGTGACGGATGAGAGGAAATTTGTAAGTGTTTTTTCTAGATACAGTCCTGCATAGTAAGCATCTATCCTGTAAAATACTTTACCCAAGAATCCCAGTATCAACAGGATAGTATATCATCCTTCAGGGATGTGATACCTAGAGAAAAGATCCTTTCTAAACTCTTCCTCTTGGGCCCCAAACTCAAGAAAACAACCAAACACAACATTAACTGTGTTCCAGNTTCCTAATGGACTTTAGTGATGGAAGAACCAAAGAGGAGATGAAAGGGAGAATTGAATTCTAGTCCTCTATACCCACCCAGTCATGCTCTTCAGCTACAGTTTGTCAGTAATTGTATCCATATACTGCAGCCTCTCTTGCATCTATAGTTCCAAATCAGGCTCAGATAAAATGGTCTCTCTCTCCACCTTCTCACCCTGGCTAGTAGTAGTCCCTCTCTTTCTAGTACCTTGGGGCTTTTCAAGTCCATATGGGTTCCCTTACCTCTAGAAAGATCACTTCAATGAGATTTTTTTTAAATACAAACACAGTTATTCCAAAGGCTGTTTAAATTTGATAATTTTAGGCACAGTTTTGTCGTGCACCCATGTGTCAAGGCTGCTGCNATAATGAACTGACAGCAGCTTGTACCTATACAAGACTTNCACAAGATCAAGGTAAGCAACCTTCCAGCTTGGGTGGGTGGGGTCAGGTAGGCTATGCTAGAGTTATTGACAGTTGATGGCTGACTGGGGATATGGAGCTTTAGTATTCTTCAGGAGTGTGGCCCATGCTCCAGTATTAATTAGACTAAGTAGGTTTAAAAAAAAAAAAGAAAACTATATGCAGTTGGGTGAGCAACGAGGGAGGACCTAGGAGAAGGAAATGAGTATAGATATGTTAAAANTGCATTTTATATGTGTATGAACTTCTCAAAGAATAGGTAAAATAGTTTTGAAGAAAGTTGTTAATCAAAGTCTCATAAACTTTTCCGTTTATTCATATAAGTCAATTAACATAACGAATTTTCCACTCGCATGAAATATTGGTGAGAATTTATATACACATTTTGAAAAGCAGATTTTATGGATATTAGAGTTTACAAGACTCCAGTTGTATAATGATGGAAAAGGAGAATTTAAACCCAATTGTTTTTCACTAGCATGTATTTCCTCTACCACAGTGATGTCATTGCTGTCTCATTTATCTTGATGACTGTTTACCAAGATCAACTGTACCTCTTTCCCATGGCTCTGTCCATACATCATACCCCATGTTTATATAATAATAATTGTATATAGAACGCAAGTAAAAAGCTCTTATACTGACAATATTAAAATCATTTCTCATATTATGAATATTTCTAAATATTCAGTATAACAAAATAAATCCCTATTTACATAAAGGGAAATTCCTTATTTAAAAAATAAAGAAATTAGCAATCATTGTACAACTTGAAGATAAGCGTGCAAAATTTATTTATGAATTTAAAACTTGACACAGAAAGGGATGCATTAACAAATGGAAATGATTGATTAGAAGGTGGTACATCTTTTGAATGAAATATTAAGTAGTCATTAAAAGTCATCTCAGGTCCAGAAGATGGCTCAGCAGGTAAAGGTGTTTGCTGCCAAAACCAATGACCTGAGAGGAAGGACATGGTAAAAGGAAAAAAACATCCTTGCAAGTTGTATTCTAACCTTCACATGCATGTGGTAGCACAAACACCCCGTCAGCACATGCACACAGACACACAGACACACAGACACACAGACACACACACACATACACATATAGCTAAAATGTATTACAAAAATTTCAATTACCTGATATAATACTAATAATATAAGTTAAAAAGCTTTTATAAACACATGCATGCACACAAGGATAATAGTAAGCTAGATATAGAAGCATACANACTATATTATTGATGATAGTTACTGTTGGCACTAAAAGTCTTATAGAACATTTCCCTGCCATTTTGAGAAGCCCTAATATCCATAAGATCTGTTTTACATATTTTGCATATTTATATTTAACATGTTACTTTTAAAATAACACAAGCCCTCAGGTGCAATGAACTAAGGAAAAGCAGAAACATTTAGATGTGTGACTTTAACAGTCTTCATGGTGTAACTATCACAAATTTCAAGACATCCTAGAACTCAGTTGCTTGAGTAATACAATTTTAGATTGTGAAAAGCCTGGTGCTATAGAATGAGTAGAAGTGAAAAATTTGCAAGTGGGAACAATAGTCATTTGTCCCTATTTACCTTTCCCATTTGAGGTGATAACTAGACCTTTGCCAAAGCTTGTTTCCAGTGCAGCTGTTTTGAATGTCGATACAATATTCTGGTCAGATATGNATCAAGCACTCTATTTTGTAGATTTCATGTTTTATTTATGATTATTGTTTTATATGTTATTTCCTCTATTTTTCTACTGAACCTCTTCCAGAAAGACTCTTTAGAAATAACAAAATAACGTGAACAATAGCAATTGCAGTTGGAATATTTCCCTCTATGTNACTGACACTGTTGACAGGAAGTGAGAATTTTGGCTTGCCTTGAAGGCTGCATGTAAATAAAAATCTAAATGACTCAGGTTTTCATTACTGAGCTCTGTCTCTGATATAATTCTTTGCCACCTCTACCCCTGCAGGAAGAAGCTAACAAAGGTGTCATCCAATGCCAGAATATTCAGTTAACTATGCATCAAGGTGACCCTCCTGTCCAGTGTGCCAAGGTTGATTTCTTTTTAATTCAATTATTTTTCCAGGTGAATGTTGTAGATAGCATTGCTAGCCAACACATCCTTTCTGGTTTTATAGCTGTTGATTGGCGACTTTGCAAATGTTTCTCCCACATCCTGTCTTTTAGCAGCAGCTACAGAATCCAATAAAAATAATATTTATCTGAGGCTCTCAAGCCCACAGGTGGAACTTTGTGCACCCTACATCTCTTAATAATTCACAGCACTTTAAGATAAACAATATTAGTGCCTCCATTTTACAGGTAATAAAACTGGGATTGAACTTGCTTGGCAGGCTTGGTAAGGTGCCCAGGTAAGTGAGAGAGCTGGCATTTTAACTCATGTACTTGTTCTTAAGTGTATTCACTTTTTTTCTTATGGAATGTTATATTTGCATTTGAAAATTATTGTGATTATCTTCCTTTTATAGTTTCTAATTAATTAAAATAAATGGGACAATGTCCNGAACTGAATTAAAATTGATACTATTAATTTAATAATCTCATGACTACTTGGGTTTTGTTGTTTATTTGTTTAGTAATTTAGAAAGTTCTTTGATTGTATTCAGCAAGTTGGAATTGTTTCCCAGCGAGGGATCTGAATATATGTATGTTTAGGGACAGCTATGGTCCTCCAGTAAGTCTCCTTACATTCTTTTTACTGTAAGTCGCTCATGACCCAGANCCTTCCTTCTTAGCTTTAAGAAAAATAAACATTTTAACTCATTCTTATGTTATAATATGATCATCTAATGTAGACAAGAAAATATCTTCCATTTTTAAACACTTTTTTCTTTTTGAGGGGTGTATTAGTTACTTTTCTTCTTTCTATAACAAAATATCTGACTGAAAATGCATGAAAGAATGGAGTAGGAGCTTGTAGCTTGCCTTCTCACATCCTTCCAGATTAGGAAACAGAGTGACTTCTATAAGAAAGTGATGTGTGGGAGGCCAGCTCCCACCTTTTAAAAGGGTTCTTATGAGCAGAGAGGGATAAGAAACTTTTAGATAGAAAGATAGCGAAGAGGAGAAAGACAGAAACACAAGATACTTGGATCAAAACCTAATGATCTCTTCTGCCTCTTCAAAGGGGCTTTTTATAACAATGCCAAGGGCAGGGCAAAAAAACTCCCCCTTACTAGATCAAAGCACATGGCACAGCCACGTGTAGACCCTTCTAAACACCTGGTAACCACACCCATGATCAAATCATCCCATTATGCAGCCCTGCTGGGTAAAGCAAGCTCAGATTCTCTGACCCTGAATGTCTCACTAGATAACTTCAGNGAGTCTCTACAAGGATTGGCGCTGTTCTCTCAAGATCTACCATTCAAAACCACACTTCCTCAGTCTCTAAAGTTTTCACAACCTCACAAAATAGGACAACAAACTAAGAAACAAGTGTTCAAAGGCATAAGCTTGTCTTCTATATTCCATTCCAAACCACAGCCATGCAGTCCACAATGAATTTTATAGTTAACACGTAATATGTTGTTAATAAAAGGTATATATTTATCTGTAAGAGGCAATCAGTACCTTTTATTTCATCTTCATTAACTATAGTCTTCAAATTCTTTGTCTTTTAAATTTTAAAATTTGTTTTCCTTGCCATGGAACACGAGCAACATGCCAAACACTTGAAAATAATATGTTTCTATCAAAATATTGATAATAAGGTGGCATATATTGTTTGTGCCATTCCATTGCATATCTGGTTACAATTTGGTTATATATAATATTTTAATGCAGCATGAAATATTCTGAATTGGAATTGACTTTCTCTGCTGTCAATTTTTCCAGCTGTTCCAAAGTGTATATTAATTATACAAAAAAAATTGCATTTCTTTTTGTGAGACATAATCTCACTCTGGTAGCCTAGGTTGGTCTGAAACTTGCAATTTCAGAGGCTGGACTCTGGAGTTTTGAGGTATTACATATGTGTCACCATCTCAGAATATTTTGTAGCATCTCAAGATCATATATAATTGATGCCAGTAGACTCAAGTTTCTAGTTGTACTCTTCGAAGATCCAATAACAACTACACCAGAATCCCGTGCTCCTAGAGTGACCAGTGAATCTGCTATTGATTTTTCTACTATCCATTGGGGATATTATATGGAGGTATAGATATTTCTACCCTAGGAAAAAAGTGGTATTTAAATGACATTTTTACAAAATAAACATAAATTATTCATAGTAGAAAATTATAAGTTTGGAAATCTGCATGAAAACTCAGAAGAGTTAAGAAACCAGATTCTCCGTTGTTTGGGTGATAATAACCTTGAGTGGCTTGAGAGCTGTCCCCTTCAGTGGGACAGAATTTCTACTCTAGCATCCTGCATTTGTTTTCTATCTAGCCATGTGATTTCTCTTAGATCTCTGTTTGTACACTTAGTTTAGATCCTGCTTCTGCATAAGTACAATACCTTAGTGCTTACCCTTCTGGTAATACACATTTGCAAACTTTTCCTACCCTCTGCACTGCTGTCTTTGGATCACAGAACAGAGCTCTGTGTCCTGGTTCTTTGGCTTTTAACATGAACAAACAGTCGCAGTGGAGACCGGACTTAGTTGCAAAACTTTTTTATTTCCTGGATTTTTTTTATTCACTAGGCTTTCAGCTATGATTTCCTTCCTTGTCTTCTCCTATCGTCTGCCTTTTCCAGTTTAGCTCTGATTATCTGAATCGTCATCTTTAGTTATCTAGCTGACTCGTCCCCGCCAGTCAACAAATCTGTGAAACTCTAAAGTGTACTCTGACCCACTCAGTCCACTGTTTCCTGATATTTACCTTAGGTCTCCTTTAAAATTTGACTCCATCATTTTGTTTCAGGTGCTGATTCCCAAGACACTGGCTCAGGAAATGGGGATCTATTGTCTCCCTGCATGAAGAACAAATCATTATAGTCACTCAATAGACGTGTTCCTGTTCAAGTTCCCAAACTGAAATTAAACTAGCCAAAAGAAGAGCTATAACAAAACAATTACCTGGCAAGTGAGTTTATTCCCTCTCATGCATTCAGAGGGAGTTCTTGGAGAAAAAAAAATTAAAGGATCATTGCAAAAGTAAGATGCCTAAAACTTTCAGGCCAGGGTGCTTAAGAGAGATAATGGGAATTCAAGCAGAGTTGAGAGACAGACTGTTATTCTCTGGAATTCTACCACCCTTGATTATGTGTCTGTGTCCTATCTTATAAGGCTGTCATGTTGGGATTTATTNGGCCAAGCAGTCATTTTCCCTGCATTCTCCCTGTGTCTAACTCAGTATCCAGTCTTCATCTCTTTGCCCCCCAGTCATCCACCTACCATTTGTTTCTCTNTTCACTACACCTTTGTCTTGATTGCTCTCCTTTATGCTTCCATATTAAAGGTAAACTAAGCTGCTACATTCCCTTTGAAGACATAAGATGCTCTGAGAAGAAATCATTCTGGCTGTCTCTAGTAGACATCATCTCCCCTGTTCATTCTCCCATAACACCTAATTTTGAACTAAATGCAAGTTTCTCTCTAATGACAGCAATTGACACAGTTTCTGGAATTTCGTAATCTGAGAGAATGACAATGTTTGAAACTATATGTGCAGACAATTTCTTATTTATTAATAAAGATATATTATGAATGCATGAGACTTAGTGTATGTATTAGTGTTTTTGTATATATCATTCNTTGAATGATTTGGTATTTTAACATAAGAGTGCACTATGCAAATTTTGGATTTTTGATTGATTTCTTTCTTGCTATTACTTTCCTCCATCTCTCTATGTCTCTCAATGGCAGCCTCTACTGCTGCTCACTGTGAATAGCCTGGAAAGTGGCTCCCCTTGTTACAAGATCAGAAATTGTTAAATGGCATTAACCAGAAGTAGTAATAGCTTATTAGCACTTAATTGGTNCTTTTCCCCGAAGAACTAAAAGATCATAGGAAAAGGATAAGCATTGATGAGAAATGTGAGAGACCTTTAAGAACCCAACACTTACTGACATAGACTATGGATTTCTCTGCTTCTTTGTCTTTTAAACTCACAGCCTGTTAGCTACTCAGTGAAGTTCATATTGCTTCATCAGTCAATGGTTCTAAAGAGGAGTGAGCTTTGATTCGGATTTAAGAAAGTGATCTATCATGATAGGTGGGATTTTTAAAAAAACATATTCTTTTGATCAACATATTAATTGTATATATCAATGTGACTCCTTGTGATATTTCAGCATATGCCCACAGTGTGCATTGATCAAATCAGGGTAATTAGCATTTCCTGCTCATTTATGTAGGAGCCTTTGAGTTCCTCTTTCCTACATCTTCATAAAATACGTATGGGTTGGTTGTGAACTCTGTAGTCACCCCACCGTGATGTGGAGCACCATAATTTATTCCTTCTATCTATTTGTGTCTTGATACCTGTAATCCTTTATCTTAAATGTCTTTGACAGCTAATGTCNGAGTTGATAGGCCATGGGAAAAAATGACCTAGATAGTGACTCTCTCCCAGTTTTAAACTATGCAACATCCATGTCCCCCTTTAAATAATACCCTGATTTCTTTCTGGAAAATAGCCACATCAAATATTATATACGGTCTTGGTGGGTACAAAATCCAAGTACTCTCCCTACTAATGAAAGACTCTTCTCATTGTCTGAACATGCCAGTATAGGCAGCTGATCTTGGTGTGGCTACATGCTGCTCAGTGTCAAGACTCAGAATCATGAGCAAGTGATATGACAGGTAGTAACCATCTTTATTTGAGGATTTTGTTTAGAAACTTGCTGCTGTGGTTTAGATATCTANATATCTCAATATATCTAGATATCGGAATTGAACTCTAAGTCTGCAATTGTCTCTCTATAAAACACAACCTCCAACAGGTACAAGGTGCAGAAGAGTGTACTAACCCAGGGTTTTCATACATCAGCACTAGAGCCAAGCTGCACTGTTCTCCCCTGGTTTTGCAATTAGTTGAAAGACTTTGGGAACCGTGTTTGTCTTCTATTGTTTACCCCCCAAAACCTTATTATAAAAGCACTGCCTGTCCCATAGGATTATATGCACTTAAAACACCTAGAGCCTGACATAGGAGATACTCTCCAGAGTAAACCATCGCTTCTCAAAACTATCATTCTGGGTTTATCACACACACACACACACACACACACACACACACACACACACACACACCATTATCTCTGCAGCTAACAATAGCCATCTACACCCTGGAGAGCCTAAGAACCTGGTAGCTGCTCAAATCTACAAGTCAGGGTGCCTCAGCTGTCCCAAAGCTGAAGATGTGGATGTTCCCTAGAGAGTCACCGGTATTTAGTCAACA
>LZPO01097750.1:44013-54999 GCA_001675575.1 Neotoma lepida
AGCTGAAAATATACTTTAAGATTCTGAGAGGATCCAAAGTTTCAGGGAAAACCAAATCTGTTCAGAAAAGCTTCAGATGTAGAAATGACTTCAAAAATTTTTCATTAGGATATATTCATTGTGCATAATGCTGAATTTTGTAAAGACTTTACGTTCAAGAACATCATATACTTGCCATGCTTCACATCAATCACTTCCTCTCCTACTCTTTCTTCCCACAGTCCTTTTCCTTCTTACAGATAGTCTCATTTCTACTTTAATTTTGTGTGTGTGTGTGTGTGTGTGTAATTAAGAATTTTCAATTTTCTATTTTACTTTTAAACTTACAAGAAAACGTATATCCAAACACTTAAGGACAGCCCTGCAATTTCCAATAAACATAAATACTAACCATAATACTCCCTATTTTTTATAACCTCTACTCCTATATCAATACACAGTTCAGATGGTGTGTATCCCTAGTAGCCCCAGACACCGAATCCCTTGTGTTTCACTGTTAATATTAAAACTTCTCTGTAGCACAGTAGCTGCTAATTTCTATACCATTAATTTACATCGAGGTATATAATGTAATTCTTTTGTTTTTCATACAAAGACAATGAGGCTATAGAGTTTATGGAACTAGTCAATAAAAGAAAGTAAAAAGCATGCCTACAAGGAAGAGCATCAACTTTATGTTTAGTTTACTATGGGAAAGAAGTTAAATGACAATGAAGACAAAATAATGGGGAGGTTGTACTTATGCATTATTAAAATAAGCAAGTAAAAAAAACACAGAAGACAAGAAAAATGAAGGCAATATGGTAAAATTTTTTATGTTATTTCTGGTTGGTTCATACTAACCCAATTTATATTTTGTGGCTTTTTTTTCAATATTTGAAATACCCTTATTTGTTGATTTGTTTTTTTTGTTGCTGTTGTTGTTGTTAATTTCAAGACATTAAACAACCCAAACTCTTGTGAATTCTTCCCCATACGCTCCTTGCTGTTCTCCTCTAGTGGACATCAGTCTACTTATGATCTTCAGAGTCTTTCATAACAGTCCTTGATAATAACAACTGACACTTAAGAGCCAGCCAAGTATCTGTAAGAACTACAAAGGAAAACGTCTTGAGAAAAAGAGAGGAATTTTTCTCCCACAAAATGTGTATTTCATCCCTGCTAGTACTTTGGGAGCTGCTCAAGAATATTTTAGTTCCAAAAATTACAGAAGCAGTTAGCTTTCTGAGTATGAAAGGTAATTTCTTTTTGAAATTATTTCAGATAAAAGGAGTGGAATCCAACAGACCGCTCAAGGAAAGCAACCTAAACATAGGTCAGCTTGCTGCAGCAACAAAACGTTTAAGCCCAGGGACACTTCCAAATTAGAAAGGGTTTTTATTCATGCTTCTCCTTCCAATTTTGTTTTAATGAGACAATCAGATTTATGGTTAAAGGGCAAAGGCATGAAAANTATGCTTGGTATTCTACCTTATTTGTTTCTAAGTGTAAATCAGTTGAAAAGAGGACAGAGATATTTCACAAGTTATTATGACCATAGTTGGAATTCTAGGCTGAGGACAGGCATTGAAGACCTGGGTTTCTCAGATAGAATTGTTGAACAGGAATATTTTCCACCAGTGAGGCTGAATAAAGAAATCAGTTAAGGACATGGGGAGATGGATAAAGAGCATTGTGCAGGCATGAGGACTCAAGTTTAGATCCCCAGCACAATCCCCAGTGGGTTGTGAAGACAGGTGAATCCTAGTAGCTCATTGTCCAGCTAGGCTTACCTAAAGGATGGAGCAGCAGGTTCAATGTGAGACTCTGCCTCAAGGGTCCACAAATAAGTAGAGAGTAATAAAAGACACCACTTTTGGCCTCCTAGGCAGACTTCAATCACATTTGCATACTCACAAAGTAGCCACTAAAGGTTGGAACACCTTTTTGGACTGACCCTGGCCTCAAATCTACCATTGTGTGTTTTGTGTTCTGTGCATAATTGAAAGTATAATTTTGGGGGGCCTTATGATAATCCTAACAATAACTTGAACCAGCTTTACCTTCTCCCTTCTGATTCATTTCACCACAAAGGTGACCTGCAACCTAAGGATGATTCTCTGGGTGGAGAAGACTGTTGAGGAAAATTTTCTATGCTTTTCACTGTCATTGCTTTTTTGGGACTGTCATGTACTTGTGTTTATCCTTCATCCTTTTTCTCATTGGCAGCTTTTTCCTTGCTATTAGAATTATTCTGATAGTTTTAAGATGACTATTGACTCTTCCTGGAGAAACCGGTTTAAGATGTGAGAATCTGAGGCCACACAAAATCTACTGAAGCAGATTATGACTATGTAAAAACAAGGAGGCTCCACAGTAGGTGACATTGTACTTTTGGTGTTATTAACAAGGCACTGCCACTGAAGAAGCAAAACTTTATTATCCAACTATGAATGTAGTCCTTACTGTTTGTAGAAATACCGCATCTCTGTTATGTGAAACAGTTAAGCAAAGTGGGGAGAACTGATACTCAGCAAGTTGGTAAATGTTGATCTGAAAAATGAAATACCAGTAGAATCTGTTCCATTTACTTCCTCTTATTTTAGTGAAACAAATATTCTGGGCCTCCATTATGTTTAGCAATCTGAGTATCGTGTAGCCCAATTTTTCAAAGTTTNATTTTCGTGCTTTATAATTTTCATAATTTCTATTATAGCTTTTATAATAGTCTTACAATAAATAGGTATTCACATCATGTAATAAAATACCACTTCCAAACATTACTATTGTAATTATTCCCTCTGTTTATGAAAAATCCACAAAGAAGAAAATTGAATTCACATACTTGGAAAGAAGGTGTTAGACCAGAATCTAATTCCCTTGTACCTTACAGGAGTTCATAGAGGATACCTAATGGACTTCTTCACAGACTATTGGAGGAGTTGAATAACATCAGCAGAATTAAAAGTCAGAAAAATTACTCTGACTTGAGTCATCATACATTCAGTGGCTTGAATGAGAGTGGTTTCCTAAGCACTTATNTTTGAATACTTGGTCTCCACTTGGTGGAACTGTTTGGGAAAGATCAGAGATGCCCTTTGGAGGAGGTGTGTCACAGAGGAGAACTTTGAGCTCTCAAAAGCCTCCTGCATCTCCAAAGAGTTCTCTGATCCTTTATATTTGGGATCCTGATGTGAGTGGTTAGCTGCTGCTCCAGTGTCATGCCTGTCACCTGTTGCCATTCTNCNTGCCATGATGGTATAGATTCCTATCCCTCTGGAACTGTAAATAAGCTCTTCCTTCTATAAGATGCCTTGGTCATGATGTTTTGCTACAGCAATAGAAAAGTAACTAATATCCAAGAGCAAAACCAAGAGGAGTAAGAGCATCCATAGGCTTTTCAGCTCCTCTCTCAATAACTTCACAAGCAGAGGTAACGTTGGATATTAGGGTGCCTGGCAATTATCATGAAAGAAAGATCATGTGGGCTGAGCTGGTGGAGGAGCATTCAGTTTTGCAGAGAGCCGGTTTCTTGGTGCACAGTTGAGTTTTTTCGAATAGGTCAGATTTAGAGATGTGGGTGCTTGGGAAATCACCTAGGTGGAGAATAAGCAAGATTTACTTTCTATTTTTCCCAATAACTGTCATGGAGCACTTGGATAAAACAGGATAGAACAGGTTTGCAGTGCTGGAGAAGCCTGATAACTGAAAATAGTGTCTCCCAAATGTGTGCATTCTCCTACAATGTGTATTTTTAACTGAGCCATTCGATGACCTAATTTGTCCTCATTGAAGCAAATCTCCCTGACCCATAAGTGAAGAGTCCCATCTGGATCAGGAATTTTGAGTCAGATTTGAAAAGGACTTAGAGACCCTAGGCTGCTAGGACTAGCTTATTTAGGAATTAAGAGTATCTGTCTGGCGGGGTGGTGGTGGTGCAAGCCTTTAATTCCAGCGGACGACAGCTTTGTCTTCAAAGCGAGTTCCAGTACATCCGAGAAACACAGAGAAACCCTGTCTGGAAAAACAAAAAAACAAAAGCCCCCACCAAGAAATACAAATAAATAAATAAAAGACTAGCTGTCCAGTTACTTCTCCATGAACAACCCATTTCTTGCAAGCAAACACTTCTCTTAACCTCCTCGGCATTAAATCAGAAACATGTCAATCAAGTACAAAGGAATACTGGAAAATATACAGAACATATACATATAATTTAATAACGATACCATGGAAATAGTTGGACAACTAACAAAAAAGTGCTTTTCTTACAATGATAATAAGGAAGTTTACACTGGAAAAAGAGGTGATGTCAAATGCTTTCATAGTTTGAAATAAAAGCATTGAGTTTCAGAGTCAAATGACACATTNGAGTCATGGGCATATATGTTTGGAGTGATGGCAATGGATGGGTGACTGACAGGCTGAGAGAGATAAATATGTATGTGAAGAAATTCAATTTTTCATGGTTCTTAGGAGGTGTCCTAGGTTTCACCTAATGGCATCTCATTTACTGTGACACTATAAGAAGACCAGCGTAATGTTTTCAAGATAATTGTTTTGTGACACAGAATACTGGGGATTGACACTTTCAAGACAGTGCCTGTGAGAGAAAGAAGGCTGAAGCACCCATGCTTCCTTGAATAAAGACAATTTCAGGGCATTTAAATCATTTATCTGAATTTATTATGATAAAGTCAAGAATTATGTTTGCTCCACACTTGCAATTCGACTGCAGAACAGATGGTAAAGATTTACAGAAACATTAACATTCTAGATAAGAAAGTCTTAATAAATTTGTCAATAGGAGTCTCTGGGGCAATGAGAAAAATGTTTACATGCCAAATAAGATAGGTAGTTAGGTAGAGGGAAGGCATAAACCAGAAGAGGGAGGATTTTTCATCCCCACTACATAATTCTTAATCCTGAATTTGCAAAGATTTTTATTGTTACACAGACTCTAGACAATTTCAAAATTTGTTTTCCTAAAGCTCACAAATGATGCTAAGAGACAATTTGCCAGAAAAGATGTCTAGGGGAAAAAATAACACAAAACATCTGTTTTTGAACATTCCCTAAACAGAGTGGCATCAGGTCATTTGGGATTTAGCTTCTGTTTGAAATACAAGTAATATAAACTTCCTCAAGCTAGAAACATCCTCACTCTTAGCATACACAACTCTTCTAGCATCACGGGCCATATACTTGAGGAAGTTGCTATGTCTTGGATCTGAAAAGTTCAGCACAAGCTCCTGTGCTTATACACATAGTCCCAAAATGGGGGTGCTGTCTTGGGGATGTGTGGAACCTTTGGGACTCAGGGCCTAATTGGGAGACATAGGCCAGTAGTGCTGAGCCTTGAAAGGAGAAAAAGGTTTCTGATCTACCAAGATAGGAGATACCATGCTGGATGCTGCTGCATATATTGACCCACTCCTGCTACCATGCTTACCTCCATGCCTGACTCATGCTCCATGATATCATGAGCTCAGCAAATCAGTCCTCCCTTAATTGATATCTCTCAGATATTCTGATGCAGCAACAAGAAATGTAATATAAACTGTTCACAATCATCTGTTCAATCAATCAGTCAAACAAAAAAGCATTTATTCAGCATTTTTTGTCCCAAAATCATACTCATGAATTTTATTCATACAAGAGGAAAGTCTATTCTCCTTGCAAATGAATTAATATGATTAGAATCCAGAATCTTCTTTGGAATGGCATTAGTCCATTTCATAAAACTTTTTTTTGCAAATTTTTTTGAATTGCAATGAAAAGTAGAAAAGTAGAGTTGATAGAAGATTATAAATATGCTAGCGACATACTTACTAAGAACAATATAGTCTTTTAAATCAACAGTTCTGAAATAGTAGGGCATTTTCATGAAAAAAAGGAAAAATATCTAGACTAATCTTAAATATTTTATAAAAACAAGTCCCAAAGCTAAAAATGGACCCTAAACCCATTGGTAAAATACACCTGCAAAATTTCTGAAGGAAAGCCCAGGAAAAATTCTAAATGAGTTTGGAATTATCAATGATTTTATTTTTTAGATACAACAGCAAAAACTCAAAAAAAACAGCTAATAACCTATACTTCATTAATATTTAAACTTTCTGTTTTGTGAAAGACACTATTAAAATAAAAAGATCAACCAAAGACATGGAGAAAATATCTATAAGGCACATATCTGAAAAAAAACACCATTTATCCGAATATTCAAAGAACTCNTAATGCTCAGCAGTAAAAAAAGTTAAATATGATGGACCAGTGCTTGAACAGACACCTAACCAAAGTTATACAGCATGTGAACAAATGAACAGATGGAAATGGTCAACATTATGAGCCAATAATAGTTGGCAATTTCAAACAGCAGTGTGACATCAGCAAATATACAACAACACAATAATAGCAAATTCTGGTGAGAATATAGGACATTTATTATTGTCAATAATGAAAAATAATAATACATCCTCATTCAAATACAGTGGAACAGTTTCTTCAATAACTAAATACTCATTTAATATGTGANCTATCAGGCATGCTCCTTGAATTTAACTAAATGCATTAAAATTAAGGTCCCCATAAAATATAGATATTATTAATAAATGACTAAGGTATGTAGCAACCAAGGTGTCCTACAGTAGATGTGTGAACTGTCATATACTCAGTTAATTTGATATTATTTGGCATTAAGAAGAAATGAGTTATCCAGTCATGAAAAGACATAGAGGAAATGTAAATTTGTATTTCTAAACAAAAGAAGCTAACCTAAAGGGTTGCATGAGTGCCATTCTCACTAGATGACATTTTTAGGAAAGCAAAATTCTTATAACAGAAAATAACTCATGGCTTCCAAGAATAAATCAGTGAAGTAAAGTAGATTTCATGGCAGTAAAATTATTCCATGAAATAGTATAATAACAAATGCATACCATTCCACATTTGACAAAGCCCATAGAATATGTAACACTAAGCATCAACCATATGCAAGGCTTAAACTCTGAGTGATAACATTACTTCAACGGAGGAAGGCTCCACTCTGGTGGGTGATGCTGATGATGGGAGGCAGTGACTGAGGGAGGGAGGCCAAGGGCATATGGAAATTGTAGGGGCTTCTGCTGTGTGTTGCTATCAACTTAAAACTTTAAAATTCTAAATTTTGTAATTTTTTCAGAGAAAATGTCTAATAAATTACATTCACTGGAGTGATTTCATGGTGCATATCAAATGGTGAAAATTCTGCAAGAGGGATTTTATGTAATCTATCAGTCCAAGATGACCTGAGGCTATTTAAGGGGTTTGTGTCCGAATTCTAACCCACACACNTTACATCTTTCAACATAAACGTGTTTCTTCTTAATAGGATATTAAGGCTACCAGTGATTTGACATTTATTAACAGGAAATATTTAGATAAGAGTTTTACTTCTATGCCACATTTACAGAATCAGAGCTTTTGGAGGCAGATAACAGTCAATTATATAAATCGGTGTTATCTGGAGCCCAGACTCCTTGTCAGAAAAAGAAAGGAGTGGATTTTTATCAAGCTCTGCCTGACTCGAAAGCCGAATGATAAATCGCTCTCCACTTGTTTCTTTTTGTAAATTATCATTTACTTATTTAGAGTGTGTGCATGTTTGTTTATGGGGGTGTAATTGTATTTGTGTGGGGTTGGACGGATGTGTGTGTGCGCACACGTATGTGAAGGCCAGAGTTCAAATTCAGACATATGTTCTCAGGTGCTGTTCATCTCTGATTTTGAGATAGGGTCTCTTTCTAACCTGGAACTTGCCAAGTAGTCTTGGCTATCTAGCCAGCAAGCCTAGGAGATCAGTTTGTTTCTACTTCCTCAGAGTCAGGATTGCCGACGCATTCCGCCACACTCCGATTTTTACATGGGTCCTCAGGATCAAGTTCAAGCCTTCATGCTTGCGTGGCAAGCATTTACCAAATGAGCTACCACCTCTATTTCTCTTTTACTTGNTTAACTCGTTCTGTCTTCCTTCTTTATGAGTGTTCATGTCACTCAAACCGCATTGTTTGGGCTTAGTAATGACACTTATAGACAGCAGTTTCTGTTAACAGTCACTCTAGAATTGATTTCAAACTTTCTTCACTTTTTAGATATTAATGTTCTACATGTATTAACCCTGGCACTGTGGCTAAGACAAAACTTTCAAGTTATGTTTCTCCAGCATTAATTTTGCTGTAGGATTGGCACCATTGCACCCCTGGCACTTGTATTTTGGTCTCTGATGTTCCTGCTAATAGATTATCCATCTGGTATTCTGTCATATATTGCTGTGTAACTATATTACTTGTTGTAGCACAGCCTGAAATCAGAGCATATGGATCTTCAGCAACACGTTGACACTATAATTTAGTTACAAATTTAGCCCATTTAATATCTTATGTGTGTATTCACTTCAAGAATAAAATAAAAATAAGTTTCCTAATTCTAAGACCACATTAAATACAAGTCTCAAAGAAAAAATTGTTTCTTCAATGTTAAACATATTCCAAGTATCATGCTGTTATACTAGTATTTATGTTTTATAGATTGGAACATATTAAAAACAGAAAAGAAAAATTTGAGATTCACATTACCATATATTTAAACCAATCCTGATCATACCTTCAGGAAAAAATTTGAACAAAAATTAAATGAGAAACAAATATCTTGATAGCATAGTATATAGAAATATATAACTTTGTAATTTAATATNTATCCCATGCTTACTTTTAAAAGACTAACATCAATTTATGACTATAAATAATGAAATACAAAATGCACTTGAAGAAATATATCTAAAAGGTACAAAATTTGTCTATATCAGAACCTAATATGATAGTTTAAAAAAAGAAAGAAATACATAAATAGAACAAACAACCTTTAAACCATTAACCATTAACACTGCACATCTACTATAAGTTAAAGGAACAGAAGAAAATCCTGAAGTGGGGACACAGGACAGAATCTGTTGTGTACATGCATGCTTTCTTGCAAGGGGTTTAAAGTTGGGACATTTTCTGTCTATGAACATGCTGTGTAAACATTTAGAAATGAATGGCTTTCTAATCAATGCTACTGAGAGAATACAATATTGGTATAAAAACACTGCAAGACAACACCACAAACCCCTCTGTTTCATATATATATTCACACAAGTGACAAAATTCTCTATTTTATAAATAAACATGCCAAAATATTTGAACACAAATCTCACAAAATAAAAAAATCAGCCAAATAAGCCCAGAAATTAATTAAAACAATAAAACACTGTGATCAAGTGAATTCATTCCAAGAGTAGAGGTCGTGTTTATTATCTGAAAATATTGCCTTATGTCAATGAATCTACAGTAAAAGTTATCAGCTTGCAAAGGCTGTAAGAGTCTCATATATCATGTTAGAAATCACATCAATTAATAGTATACTTCTAATAATAACACTATATAGAAAACAGATATTTTCATGAACAAGTAGAAGTATATTTCTTGAAACAATGCCCAACATTTATCTTAAGAGTATATCCAGTTCTTCACTGTGAAAAGAGGAACACAGAAAAAAACTTATTGTTATTTTTCATTACAGAAAACACATTTTTAAAATGGAAATAAATTGTTCATGTATTAATGCTGGAACACAATCAAGGAATGGAGTCATGTGAGAATTCTGAGTGCTTGTAAGAAAACTCTAAGAAATCAAAACAAGAGTCTTATGACCTCAGTTTCTTCAAAACACACAATTGTTCTTGGAATATGTTTTTGGCCCCTCTCAGGTGTGGTGCAGAGGAGTGAGTTATTTCAACTGTTGTTGTTTTTATATTTCTATTAAAAACATGGTTTTTGCCATTTGTGACTTGTCCTTGTGATTGTATACTTTACTCAGGTGACTCTTCTTAACCCAAACCCACTAATGTTTATCTATTTTGAAATCAGTTAAATTTATAATACCCCAGCTTTAATTTATATTCTGATAAATGGAAACAATAATACTTTAACAAAAATAGACTGTGGTATGTTCAGTGATATTTTAAGAATAAATTATTTCTCAAGAGTAAAAAGTTTCAAAGGTATTTGTTCATGGTGTTTCCTCACAAATTGTGATAATGAATTTCCTCTCCTAGAAGTTTCTCACAAGCTCCAGGTCATGCCCTGAGTAACTTCTCTTCTGGCTTCAACCACAATATGTCTTTTATGCTTTTATTTGAACTTCAGGTAGAATATTTACCATTGATAACATACACTCCTAATTCATTGATCTAATTATCATGTTCACATGTACCACACCTACATTCTTAAAATCAATTTCATCTAATTCTGATGTTTCATTGTTTGAATTAATTCTTAAGCATAATTTATCATTTTTTCTGTTGCTACAGTTTTTGTTAGAAAAATTATGTAAGATAAAGAAAAAATTGTATGTGATGATATATTGTGTACCCTAATAAAATTTGCCTGAAGACCAGAGAACAGAACAAGCCACTAGAGTAAACATAGATGCCAGGCAGTGGTGGCACACACCTTTAATCCTAGCACTGGGGAGTCAGAGATCCATCTGGATCTCTGTGAGTTCAAAGACACCCTGGAGTACATGAGACTGACTCAGTCTAAGAGAGAAACAGAGCTAGGCAGTGATGGTACACACCTTTAATTCCAGTACTGGGAAGTACACATGCCTTTAATCCCAGGAAGTGATGGCTGGGTGGAGAAAAGGCTATAAGGCATGAGGAGACAGGAACTAAAAGCTTTTTGGCAGAAGCATCTCTTTCAGCCAGTGGCTTTTTTGGCTGAAGCCATTTCAGCTGAGGATGCTCATTCAGCTAGAGTGCTATTGGATGAGGCCTTTTCAGGCTGAGGAGTTGGCGAGGTGAGNCGTGGCAGTGGCTTGTTCCTTTGTCTCTCTGATCTTTCAGCATTTACCCCAATATCTGGCACCGGGATTTTTTATTAAAAGACCATTTAAGATTCATGTTACATACCTACATTTGTAAAATATGTG
>LZPO01097751.1:8097-49641 GCA_001675575.1 Neotoma lepida
TATATATAGTGTGTGTGTGTGTGTATGAGTGTATGTGTACAAATACAGACTGCTGGGCCCATTTGGTGATTTTTGTTTATGTGTACTACTTGAGATTGGATGTGAATTTGAGAGATAGTAAGAGAGACACAGTAGGAATTGAAGGTAGGAAAGAGTGGAGTAGAAATGACATAGCAACCTCTAGATTGTGCCATGAAGATATAAACTTTTTCTGTATATTTTTGAGTATCTGAGCTCCCAGTTGACAGTCTCCCTAGAAATCATATCAAAGTGTTGAGAACTATATTCACATTCTTTTAACTTTGAAAGGCATTAGTTGAAGGAGGTAAAATGAAAACACCCATTAAAATGTCCAAAAAATAAGTATTTCACTCTGAGCTCCCTATTTGAACATGTCCTTTATTTTTGGCATTTCATTTTCTATCCTATTTCTAAACATCTAAAACTGAGTTTTGACCTTTGTGGTTATATATTTCTCCTGATTTCTCCCTGACTTTTCTCATGTGGTGCAATATCTCTATAAAGAGACGTTTATCTTCAATCTGAGGATCAGATTTCATGTGTAACTTCTGCAAAGAATGTAGAAAAATACCTTAAGAGGAATTATTTGTTGTTTAGTACTGTAAGTACAAACACGCCTAAAATAGAGATGTCCCTATTTGATGGAATCCTCAAAAAGCAGTGTTGCCATGTACTTCATACAAAACCAGTAAGCCTTGCCATTAGGGAAGGTTTAATTCTCAAAAGGAATGATCAAGATGGGAATCATGGAACGTAAAGGACTTCTAGAATTAATAAATAGATTGTATGTCATGTATTTCAGCAGATATGAAAAACAAAGCATGGAAAATGAATTTTTCTTGATATTAAAATCGTTTGCCCTGAAATTTTATTATAACAAACATAAATTATGCCCCAATACTTTCTATTTAGAAATGTTTATCATGTGTCAGCTTTGGATTGGAATTAGATCTTTATCACAGGAGACCTATGTGGAAGAGCTGTTTCTCATGACAACATCTTGCTCTCCAAAATAGCATCCAAAAATTTTGAAAAAGATTTTAGTCATTTAAAATTTTGAGAATCATTTGTGTAATTTAATTTCACATTGTTTTCTTGAACATTTTTTAATGAAAAAACTTTTATCTTTAAGATTAGTAACATATAAACATAATAAACATCTTATGTCTTTTTTTATATTGAATAACACAATCCCCACTATTTTAGAAATGTATCTACCCCTCATTCCATTCCTTTGACTTTTAGCTAAATCTGATTAAATTTCAAAAATATATGATATGGATATTACTTCTAATGTTAAAGAAAAGTATTAACATCTTTATAATGGAAACATGTTGAGGCAACATATATGGAATACCATTTTGAAAAGCTTTATATTAATCTAAACCTCTTTAGTTATCTTTGAGGGCACAAAGTAAATACACTATGGTATGATTTATTCACCAAGGATTAAGTTATATGCTACATATTATAATATATAAAGTCAATATATATTGTTTTAGAAATTATGCTAGGGATAATTTGACTCCATAGATCTGTAAGTAAGCTAGCTGCCTTTATATGCAGGAGTGAATGATTTTATACTGAAGTAAGTGTACCCTCTAAGGGTATGCATTCCTGAAGAAAATTAACTATCCCTCCCCTAGATATCACAAATTACCAATAGATAATTAGTTACAAATTGGGCTTGATGAGTTCCTCCCCCATTTTTGTGGGATTTTGGATTGTTTGATCTTGTGCAGATTTTCTGCATGTAGTCACAGCTTTTATAACTTCATGTTTGTATTGACACACTGTCATGTTAGTAAACACTGTTTCACTGCACCATCTTTATCTCCTATAGACATTTTACTCCTACTATGACCCCTGAGCCTCACATATAAATATTACATTTTTGATGTCCCATTTAGAACTTTTAGTACACAGTTTCTTACTCTCTGAACATTGACCAATTGTGAATTTCTATATTAATCATCATCTACTACAAAAAAAAGTTTTCTTTGATGAGTACTGAAAGATTCGTGCAATAATATGGGGGTAGAAAGAACTTATTGGACATGTTATTACTGTATATTTAACCTTTTATATGGTGAGATTCTAACTATATCATCCTCCCCTTCCTTTTCCTCCTTACTAATGCTTCCACATACCTGCCTTTGTTTTCAATCAAATTCAAGTCTCTCTCTTTTCTTATCCTTTATTAAATGGCTAGAATTCACTTATATGTGAACACACACCATATTTATCTTTCTGCTATGAGTTTCCTCACTCAAGATGATTTTTTCAGTTCCATTTCTTTGCAAATTTCATGATGTCGCTTTTTAAATTTATTTATTTTACCTACTGACCCTAGTTTCACCCCTTCCTTTCCTCTCAGTTCCTCACCTCTGCACCCCACATCCACTCCTTCTCTGTTTCTATTCAGAAAAGGACAAATCTCCAATGGATATCAACAATACATGGCATATCAAGATGCAGTAAGACTAAGCACCTCCCCTTGTATTAAGGCTGGGCAATGTATACTAATATGAGCAGTAGGGTCCCATAAGCCAGGAAAACAGTCAAGGACAGTCTCTATTCCCACTGTTAGGAGTCCCACAAGAGGACCAAGCTCATAACTGCCACATATATGAAGAGGGGCTCGACCAGTCCCATGAAGGCTCACTGATTGGTGATTTGTTGCTATGAGCTCCTATGAGCCCAGGTTAGATGATTCTGTGATTTTTTTGTGATATCTTTGATCACTCTGACGCTACAATCCTTCATTCCTCTTTAGAAGGATTCTCTGAGCTCTGCCTAATGTTTAGCTGTGAGTCTCTGCATCAGTGTCCACCAGGTGCTGGATAAGGGCTCTCTGTTTACATTGAGCTAGGCAACAATCTATGAGTAATGAGGCATCATTACATTGACATTCTTTTCCTCCAGTCATGTTCGGTTCTCTCCTGGGTCTCCAGGCCATCCAGTTTCTGGGTTTTGGCACTCCAGGCAGGGTCAAGGGTGGGCATGGGTCTGAGGTTAGACCAGTCATTAGTTTACCACTGCCACAATCACTGTGTCACCCTTATCCCAACACATCCAATAGGCGGACAAATTGCATGTCAAAGTTTGTTTGGCAGTGTTCGTGTCCCAATTCCTCCACTAGAAGTCTTGCCTAGTTACAGGAGATGGCCAGTTCAGGCTTCTATCCCCTATTGCTAGGAGTCTTACCTGGGGTCATACTTGTAGTTCCCTGGGAGTTTCTCTTGTACCAATTTTCTACCTCACCCTGAAATGCCCTCCATTTCCAGTCACCTATTTCAGTATTCACAGTTCATACCATCAGCCTGAGCCCTCATGTTCCCATCCACATCAAGCCCCATTCCACCCAAGAAACCTCTTCTATTTCCACTTTCCAGGAAGATCTGAATATCCCCCCATGAGCCTGCCTTGTTTCATAGCCTCTCTGTGTCTGTGGATTGCAGCATGGTTATCCTTTACTTTACAGCTAATATCCACCTATAGGATATGTATACATGAGAACATGCTATGTTTTCCTTTCTGGATCTGGGTTACCTCACTCAAGTTGATTTTTTTTCTAGTTCCATCCAATTTCATGATTTCATTGTTTTTAAGAGCTGAGTAATAGTCCATTGTATAAATGTACCACATTTTCTTTATCCATTTTGCAGTTGAGTGACATCTAGCTTGTTTCCATGTTCTGGCTATTATGAACAAAGCTGCTATGAACATAGCTGAGCAAGTGTCCTTGAGCATCCCTTGAGTATATGCTCAAGACTGGTATAGCTGGATCTTGGGGTAGCTGCATTTCCAATTTTCTGAGAAATGACCATACTGATTTTCAAACTGGCTGTACAAGTTTGCACTCCCTCCAGCATTGGAAGAGTGTTCCCCTTGCTCCATATCCTCTCCAGCATGAGCTGTCACTTGTGTTTTTTATCTTAGCCATTCTGACAGGTGTATGACAGAATCTGAGTTGTTTTGACTTGCATTTCCCTGATGGCAAAGGATGTAGAACATTTCTTTAAGTGTTTCTCTGCCATATGAGATTCCTGTGTTGAGAATTCACTGTTTAGACCTGTACACCATTTTTAAATTGGATTATTTGGGATGTCTAGTTTCTTGAGTTTTTATATATTTTGGAGATCAGTCCTCTGTCAGATGTGGGGTTTGTGAAGTTCTTTTCCTATTCTGTAGACTTCCATGTTCTCCTACTGAGAGTGTCCTTTGCCTTACAGAGGATTTTCAGTTTCATGAGGTCCCATTTATAAAGTGTTGATACTAGTGCCTGCACTATTGTGTTCTTTTCAGGAAGTTGTCTCCTGTGCCAATGTGTTCAAGGCTATTTGCCACTTTCTCTTCTTTCAAGTTCAGTGTATCTGGATTTATGTTGAGGTCTTTAATCTACTTGGACTTGACTTTTGTGCAGTGTAACAGATAATGATCTATTTGCATTCTTATACATCCTGAAATCTAGTTATACCAGGACCATTTGTTGAAGATGCTTTCTTTTTTCCAGTGTATAAATTTGTCTTATTTGTCAAAAATAGATGTCCATAGGTGTATGGATTTACATCTGCACCTTTGACTCAAAATTCTACTAATCCATGTCTGTTTTTATGCCAATACCATGTGTTTTTTATTTCTATACCTCTGTATTACAGCTTGAAATCAGGGACAGTGATATCTCCAGAACTTCATTTATTATACAGAATTGCTTAAGCTATCCTGGGGTTATCACTTTTCCATATGAAATTGAATATTGTTTCTTCAACTTTTGTTTAAAAAAATGGTTGGATTTTAATGGAGATTGTGTTGAATCTGTAGTTTGATTTTAGTAAGATGACCGTTTTTACTATGTTAATTCCATAAGCATGGGGTATCTTTTCATCTTCTGAGATCTCTCCAATTTCATTCTTCAAAGACTTGAAGTTCTTGTCACACAGATCTTTCAGCTGTTTGTTAGGTTACAGCAAGTTATTTTATATTATTTGTGGCTATTGTGAAGGTTATTGTGCTGTGTGATATCTTTCTGTGTGCTGTGAATATGTGTGGCTCCAACTGGATATTAAACAAAGCTGCATTGGCCTATGGCAGGGCAGGATGGAGCCAGGTGGGAAAATCCAAAGGAGATAGTGAGAGAAGAAGGGCAGAATTGAGGAAACACAAGCAGGCCGCCAAAGAAACAACAAGATGCCAGCAGACTGTAACACCACGGCCAAGTGGCAACATATAGATTAATAGGAATGGGTTAGTTTAAGATGAAAGAGCTAGCTAGCAAGAATCTAAAGCCACAGCCCATACATTTTATAATTAATATAAGCTTCTGAGTATTTTATAAGCGGCTGTGGGAGGTGGGAGAGATTTGTCTCAACCATGGGGCTGGGTGGGACACAGAGAAACTTCCCTCTACAGTATTGTTTCCATGATTTATTTCTCTGTCCAATTATCATTTGCATATAGGAGAGTTATAGATTTTTTGAACTAATTTTATAATCAGCCACTTCACTGAAAGTGTTTACAAGATGTGGGTGGTCCCTGGTAGAATTTTTCAGGTCACTTATGTACATTATCATATCATCTGTGAATAATATTTGACATCTTCCTTTCCAATTTGTATTCCCTTGATCTCCTTTAGTTGTCATATTGCTGAAGCTATAACTTCAAGTACTATGCTGAATAGGTATGGAGAGAGTGGACAACCTTGTCTTGTACCTGATTTTACTTGAATTGCTTTGAGTTTCTCTCCACTTAATTTGACACTGGCTCTTAGCTTGCTATATATTACTTCTATTATTTTTAGTTATGTCCCGTATATCAAGACCTCTCCAAGACCTTTATCATGAAGGGGTTTTGGATTTTGTCAAAGTCTTCTTCAGCGTCTAATGAGATGATCATGTGGGGTTTTTTTTATTCCTGTTTTTTCTTTTAATATGGTACATTACTTTGACAGATTTTCCTATGTTGAACTATCCATGCATCTCTAGGTTGAAGCCTTATTGATCATGCTGGATGATCTTTTTTATGTGTTCTTGAATTTGGTTTATGAGAATTTTATTGACTATTAGTGTTTGGTCTGTAATTCCCTTTCTTTGTTGAGTCTTTGTGTGCTTTGGGCATCAGGGTGACTGTGACCTCATAAAAAGAATTTGGCAACATTCCTTCAGTTTATATTTTATGGATTACTTTGAGGAGTATTGGTATTAGCTCTTTTGAAAGTCTGTTAGAATTCTGAGTTAAAACTGTCTGGCCCTCAGATTTTTTCAACTGGGAGACTTTTAATGACTTCTATTTCCTTATGGGTCATAGGTCTATTTAATTTTTTCTAATATTGATTTAATTTTAGTAAGTAGTATCTATACAGAAATTTGTCCATTTCTTTTAGATTTTCCAATTGTGTGAAGTACAGGTTTTTGAAGTATGACCTAATGATTCACTGGATTTCCTTAGTGTCTGTTGTTATGTCTCCCTTTTCATTTCTGATTTTGTTAGTTTAGACAATCTCTCTCAGCCTTTTAGTTAGTTTGAATAAGGGTTTGTTTATCGTGCTGATTTTCTCAAAGAACCAATTCTTTGTTTCATGATTATTTGTATTTTTCTCTTTGTTTCTGTTTTATTGAATTGAGCCATCAGTATGATTAATTCCTGCCAGTCAAAGACTCTTAGGTATGTTTGCTTCTTTTTGTTCTAGAGCTGTCGGTTGAGGCAGGTCCAAGCCCTTCCCTCTGCATCAAGGCTGTGCAAGGTGTCCCATCATAGATAGTAGGCTCCAAAAAGCCAGCTCATGCACCAAGGTTGGATCCTGTTCCTACTGGCAGGGAGCCTTTAAGCAGATCAAACTACACAACTGTCTCCCTTATGCAGAGGGCCTAGTCCATTCCCATGGAGGCTACACAGCTGTTGCTCTAAAGTTCATGAGTTCCCACTAGCTTGGTGGTTGTCTCTGTAGGTTGCCCCATCATGATCTTGATGCCCCTTGCTCATAGAATCCCTCTTCTCTCTCTCTGACTGGACTCCTGGAGCTCAGTCTGGTGCTTGGCTGTGGATCTCTGCATCTGCTTCCATCAATTACTGAATGAAGGCTCTATGATGACAGTAAGGGTATTCACTAATTTGAATACTGGGGTAAGCCAGTTCAGGCACCCTCTCCACCTTTGCTAGTAGTCTAAGCTGGGGTCATCCTTGCAGATTCCTGGGAACTTCCCTAGCACCTGGTTTCTCCCTATCCCCATGATGTCTCCCTCTATGTTGGTATCTCTTTCATTGTTCCCCCACTCTATCCCTGTTCCAGCTAGACTATCCCATTCCCTTATGTTCTCATCTCCCATGCCTTACCGTCTATTGCCTTCCCTTATTCCCAGTTTACTCATGGAAATCTCACCTATTTCCCCTTCTCGGGCCTACCCATGCATCCCTCTTAGGGGATGCATTATTAGCTTCTCTGGAGCTGTGGGTTATAGTATGGTTAGACTTCTATATAATTGTTCAGTCAGAAAACACAGTAGAAATAACTAATTATTTTGTAGAGACAACATTAGTTTTATTATAATTAGTGAACATTTTTGGTTTGTAAGTATCCACTGACACTTTCTGTAAAACCTTTTGGAGATAATTATTTTATATTTTTATGTTTGTCTGAATGTATATGTGCACAAGTGTGCCTGAGGAAGTAGGAGGAGTGGATCCCCTAGAACTGGAGATTCAGATAATTATGAGCTACCATTTGTGTAAAGGGAACCAAACTGAGGTCGTCGGTGTAAGCATTGTTACAGCTTTGACAGGAAAAGTTTCCCCAATGCAAGTGTTGCCTCTCTGAGGAAAAACGATTCCCCCATGCAATTGTCATAGCTCTGAAGGGAAATGTATTCTGGCAGTTTGGAGCCAAGGAATACCACAAAGTCATACTGCCAACAACCACACACAAGAGATTTATAGGGATAGACAAAAGAGGGTGGCTGCCTCTGCTTGGGCAAGAAGCAGAAAAAAAAAAAAACATGAGGAGGAGACAGGCTTTATATAGTGTTTCTGGAGGAACTGAGCTTTCTAGGGTGGCCTGGGATTAGGGGGATTTTATGGTCTGATCTTGTGGCAAGCTCAGGGATTGGTGGGATTCTGTGGCCTGATCATGGGCTTCTTTTTCTGCAGTGCAAAGCTTGGTTACCTGTGTATTGAGGGGCTAGAAAAGGCTATTATAACCCTTTGAGTAGTCTGACCGGTGGGGCCTGGCCACTCGCATATCTTGAGGGGATGAGCCCAGAGTAGTCTGGGGGTGGGGCCTATCTTATATTCTGTAAGAACAACAAATGCTCTCAATTGTGGAGCCATCTCTCTAGACCCCTAAAAACATTTTAAAATATGGCTCAAGGAATATAGAACCTGTCAATTAAGTAGAATATAGAACCTGTCAATTAAGTAAAATTGAATAATACTTGATTATAATATGAGCCAAAATACAAGGATCTTTTGTATTTAATTTAAATGTACCACAAATCCATACTTTTCAACTTAAGAAATCAGATAATTATGAAAGTAAAATATTCAGCAGCAACAATTAGAAATTATTTAGCTATTCATTAAAATATTACAAATACTGTTTGACCTTTTCCTTATGCCAAAAGAAACTACTGATAAATGGAATATTTAATATATAAAGGAGATGAAAGTATATAATGGAATTTGGAGCAGATAAAGTAATATGCACGCCATGTAAATAGTTTAATATTTTTATAAACATCAAAAAAATTTTGAAAAAGTAGTTATTAAATCCATATAGTATACAATATGTGGGTGTGGGCAGTCAGAAAAAAAACATGTAATAAGTCAAATACTGATTTTTCTACTATGAATTGAAGAACGTTAATAGGTGAACTTCAGTGTAAACTGTTTGAAAACAGTGTGACAAGAGCACAGACATATAAATCAAGATACATGAGTTAGACACCAAAAATTCATCAATGCTTCATTAACAGAAATAAAGATTAGAAACAAGTTAAATGTCTAACAGCAGGGACTGTCTTAGTAGCATGATTTCAAAACTGCTTACACTTTCTTAAGTATTTTAATTATAAAGTTTAGATTTTAACATAAGAATATTAATTTTGCATTCATGTCTTTTGTAAGTTATTTAACAGGAAGATTTTTGACACTTCATTATTGCAAATCTTGTAGCATTTGTAAGTTGTTATCCCAAATACATCAGTTTAGATACAAAGCCTTTGTGTAAGTAACCTGGGAGATTATTTCCACTATTGCTTGTATGTGTACATAAAAGAATCAATCTAATTTTAAGATATTTTTCTCTTTTTCATGAAAGTTTACACATAACTATTCTTTATCCTTCCTGGTTCCCAGGAAACTGACCTCAATGGACTCTGTCAATCAGATTCTTTGATCTCAGGATTCTCCTTGTGTTGACAAAAAGAAATCATTAACAAGAGAAGTGAGCATTGAAGAATACTTCAGTTATTTTTCTAGTACTGTGCTAAAATGACCAATGAACATTACAGAAGGAAGAGTTTATTTTGGCTTATGGTTAGAAAACAATATCAGCCCACCATGGTAGGGATGAACAGCAACAGGCAGGCATGGTAACCAGAGCAGGGAGCTAAGAGTTCATACTATCAAGCACAAGCATGTAGAGAAAAAGCAAACTTGAAGTGGCAGAGGCCTTAAAGCCTTAAAGCCTTCTCCCAGTTAGGCACTTCCTCTCCAGTAAGGCTGCACCTCCTAAACCTTCCCAAACAACACTATCAACTAGGGCCAGATGTTCAAATATCTGAACTTATGAAGGACATTCTCATTCAGATCACTATAGACAAGAAAGAGCTTAATCACTCTTTTCAACTCTCTTCTTGCTGACCTCCAGGGTCACAGGGGCTGGAATATCCACAGTGGAAGGCTTAAAACGGTTGTTTTGTAGGCCCTCTTCCAGGGCTTAACTCGGTCAGTGCTTTCATGTTACCAGGCCTTCCCACTGACTCTGGAGACCCAGAAGTGAGGGGTTTTTTTTTTGGTTTTTGGTTTTGTTTTTTGTTTGTTTGTTTGTTTTAAGTTTTGTGGCTGTAGTATGCTTCATGGTCCTTATTTGCTAATTTAATTCTGCCTAATCCACTTCAATTATATAGTTATATGCTATTTGCATAGTATCACAGCCATGAGAGAGAACTAAGAGACCTTTCAATTACATCATAGAAGATGTGTCAGAGCCAGTTTAAAAACTGTATTATTCCTATACTTTTTACTAGGTCATGCTTTATGTAGGGACATTTTAAATGCTAAAAATAGGCTATAATGTTGTCAGACAATAATGTTATTTGTACAAATATATGTGTGAATGAATTTTCTTATATACAACCACAACCATACATAATCTTTCTATGACACAGACTATTAAAATATATTATGTCCTTGACCCTCCTGTTACAAGTTACTTAGTTTTATAAAGTATTACAAAATACTTTATAAACTGAATACATTTTGGAGTCTTTCTGGATATGAAGAACATGAAGCAAGTAAACAAATATCATGTAAGTCAGTTTCCCATTTAATACATAAAACAATGAACTTTTCCATAGGGATAGAACAAAACCAAAAACCCTCACTGGGGTAACTCAGAAGAAAATCTCTGAAACTTCTGATGAGAGACAAATTTATGACCAATTCCTACATGATTATGAAATTTATTTAATGAATTATAAAATTAATCGTAAAAAGTAAATTGTGTGTGAAAGTAAAGGTACTATTTATTCAACTTTGAGTTCTTGTTAAAATTAAGAATTTATATATAGAGTGTAGAATTAATGGTTTAATAGTTACATTGAGTTTGGAACAATCACCATAATCAGAGTACCTGACATTGTTAATATTTTTTATTGTGAGGAGATACACTTTTCCTCTGTTGCAAATTTCAAATGTAAAATACAATATCGTTTATTTTTGTCATGTTGTAATTAGATTGCTTACAGCAGTTTTTTTTAAATAACTAAAGTTTATACCTCTGGATATACACTTATGTCCTCCTATCCTCAGATCCCAGTAACCACATTATTTTGTAAATTATAACATGCATTATTTGCTCCCTTCCCTACCAAAGACACTATTATAAAAAACCACCTGGAAGAAGTTTTTGTAAAATAAGATGACATGTTATAAACTGGTATAGTCAAGGTAAGATATTTTTCACACAAAAATAGACAAGTAGACTTATAGAATATGGAATAATGAACCAGAGTCCATGAAAAATGTTACTTGGTTGATTACCTAAGGAACACCACAGAGATGATGAATGTTCCTTCTCAAAAGAATGAGAACACACAGGCAAATAAAATTCATGTGAAGTCAAGCATGCAGGGTCTAGAGAAGATCCGTAAACATATCACAGAACAAATAAAAAGGACTTTAGTAAGGAATTACTTGATAAATATAGATATATAAGAAGAGGTGGAATGCCTTAAATATAGTGTATGATAATAGAATGTAGGGACGAAAATTGGGTCTTGTATGTGACAAGAAATATGTCAGTTTGTTTAAGGTAGTGAGAAGACACTAGATGCCTGAAAAGTATGAAGGAAAAGTGGCTTATTTACTTTCTTCTGGAAATGTTTTTATCATCTTTGGTTCCACATACATATGTATATATGAAAGATAAAGTTTTATATATCTTAAGATTGAGGAACAAATTAAACCTATAGTAAATATAACTTGATGGTAAGTTAGTCTGACTATGATTAGGATTTGAAAGGGAGACATGATTCATAGTTACATTATTTTTTGTGTATATGTATGTGGAGTGACTGCATATGTGTATTGTGTTGGCATATGTGTGGATGCATATTTGTGAACATGCATGTGGAGTCCAGAGGTTGATGTCCAGGATCTTCTTGAATTACCTACTGACTTTCATATGTAGGCAGAGTCTATATTGAATCTAGAACTCACTGTTTTCTATCATACATTATGGGTAGCCATCTTGTTCCAGAAATTTTCTGTCTCTACTTTCCAAATGCTGATATTATAAGCGGGGCATCACACCCAAATGTTTTACTACATGGCTTCTGGTTATCCAACTCCCATTCTCATTCTTGTGTATCAATTGCTTCATTTTCTGTCTGAACCATCACTTTCCCAATTATGTGGTATTTGAGATCTTTCCCAGTATTTTCTAAATTAACTAACATTAAACCATGATGTTAGACAACACTATCTTCTCAGCAGTCCAGAAAGATAGCAAGTTCCAGGGCTAGAATCTGAGACCCTGTCTTTTTAATAAAAACCCAAAATTAATAAATAAACATATTCTCTTGATATATCCTGTAATATAATTATTTCTTTGAGTTTTATTTATATCATGATCAACTTCTAGGAAAAAAATATCTTTTGAATAATCTACAAATTTAGTATTATTACATCTTTATTCAGGGTTAATGGTCTATTTTTGATATATTTTGCATTATATTTACAGGCCAAATATTGCAATCTTTATTAAGGTTACTAAAATAGAACTCACGGATCAATACAGAATGAATATCCATGTGTCAAATATTTTACTTGTGTAATCATTCTTATCAGACTATTTAAACATTCTTGGACTAAGTAGGGTCTTTGATCATGTAAAAGAAAAGTATTTCATCTAAAAAGCAAAATGGCAAAATAATAACAACATATTCTTATTTTGGTAATACTCAGGTAACCATTTTTATAATATTAGACTGAAATGAAATTACTTTTCTTTTTTTTCCTCAGCAAGATTGAGTTTATTGCTCTTACCCTCTGATCATTTCTGCTACTCTTTTTTTCATGTTTTAATTTTCTTTTATTTAAGAAAAAATTTTATTCATTTTATATACCAACCACAGATCCTCCTCTCATCCCTTCTCCTGCTCCCCCCCACAGCCTCCACCACCCAGCCCACTCCGCATCACCTCCTCCAAAAGGATAAAGCTTCCCATGGGGAGTCAGCAAAGTCTGGTACATTCAATTGAGGCAGGACCAAGCCCCTCCCCAGTGCTGAGCAAGGCATCCCACCACAGATCATGGGCTCCAGAAAGCCAGTTCATGTACCAGGGATAGATCCTGATCCCACTTCCAGGGGCCCCTCAAACAGACCAAGCTACGTAACTATCTCCTGTATAGAGAGGGTCTAGTCTGGTCCCATGCAGGTTCCACAGCTGCAGGTCTAAAGTTCTTGAGTTCTTATAAGTTTGGTTCAGTTCTCTCTGTAGATTTCCCCATCATGATCTTGACCCCTCTTGCTCATATAGTCCCTCTTCCCCCTTCCCTCTGTTTGACAGGACATCCGGAGCTCAACCTGGTACTTGGTTGTAGATCTCTGCATCTGCTTCCATCACTTACTGGATGAAGGCTCTATGATGACAGGGTATTCACCAATCTGATTACTGGGGTAGGCCAGTTCAGGCACCCTCTTCACTATTGCTAGCAGTCTAATCTGGGGTCATCCTTGTGGATTCCTGGGAATTTCCCTAGCACCAGGTTTCTCCCTTACCCTATAATGTCTCCCTCTATCAAGACATCTCTTTCCTTGCTCTCCCACTCCGTCCCTCCCCAGCTCTACCATCCCGTTACCTCATGTTCTCATCCCCCATCCCCTCCCCTCTATTGCTCCATTCATCTCCAGTTTGCTCATGGAGATCTCCTCTGTTTCCCCTTCCCAAGGCAATCCATGCATCACTCTTAGGAGCTTCCTTGTTCCCTAGCTTCTCTGGAGCTATGGGTTGTAGTCTGATTATCCTTTGCTTTACATCTAGTATACACTTATGAGTGAGTACAAACTATGTTTGTCTTTCTGAGTCTGGGTTACCTCACTCAGGATGATATTTTCTAGTTCCATCCATTTGCCTGCAAATTTCATAATGTCATTGTTTTTTACAGCTGAGTAATAATACATTGTGTATCTGCACCACATTTTCTTCATTCATTCTTTAGTTGAGAGGCATCTCGGGTGTGTAAAGGTTATGGCTATTATGAATAATGTTGCTATGAACATAGCTGAGCAAGTGTCCTCGTGGTATGATTGAGCATCCCTTGAGTATATGCCCAAGAGTAGTATCACTGTGTCTTGAGGTAGACTGACTCCCAATTTTCTGAGATATCACCATACTGATGTCCAAAATGGCTATACAAGTTTGCACTCCCATCAACAGTGGAGGAGTGTTCCCCCTGCTCCACATCCTCTCCAACATAGACTATCTTCAGTGTTTTTGATCTTAGCCATTCTAACAGGTCTAAGATGGTATCTCAGAGTCATTTTGATTTGCATTTCCTGATGACTAAGGATTTTGAACAAGTCCTTAAATGTCTTTCAGCGATTTGAGATTCTTCTGTGAGAATTCTCTGTTTAGATCTGTATCCATTTTTTAATTGGGTTGTTTGGTATTCTGCTGTCTGGTTTCTTCAGTTCTTTATATGTTTTGGAGATCAGATGTGGGGTTGATAAATATCTTTTCCCATTCTGTAGTCTCTTTTTTTTGTCTTATTTATCGTGTCCTTTACCTTACAGAAGCTTCTCAGTTTCAGGAAGTCCCATTTATTAATTATTCCTCTCAGTGTCTGTGCTACTGGTGTTATATTTAGGAAGTGGTCTCCTGTGATAATGCAATCTATACTACTTTCTATTTTATCTTCTATCGGGTTCAGTGTAGCTGGATTTATGTTGAGATCTTTGATCCCCTTGGATTTGTGTTTTGTGCGTGGTGATAGATATGAATCTATTTGCAATCTTCTACATGTTGACATCCAGTTATGCCAACACCATTTGTTGAAGATGTTTTCTTTTTTCCACTGTACAGTTTTGGCTTCTTGGTCAAAAATCAGGTGTTCATTGGTGTGTGGATTAATGTCAGAGTCTTCAATTCCATTAGTCCACATGTCTGTTTTTATGCCAATACCAAGCTGTTTTTATTACTATAGCTCTATAGTAGAGCTTGAAGTCAGGGATTGTGATGCCCCTGGAAATTGCTTTATTATAAAGGATAGTTTTATCTACCCTATGTTTTTTGGCTTTTCATATGAAGTTGAGTATTGTTCTTTTGAATTCTGTGAGAATTGTGTTGGGATTTTGATGGGGATTGCATTGAATCTGTACATTGCTTTTGGTAAGATTGCCATTTTCACTTTGTTAATCTTACCTATCCATGTGAATGGGAGATCTTTCCATTTTCTGATATCTTCTTCAATTTCTTTCTTCAAAGACTTAAAGTTCTAGTCATACAGGTCTTTCACTTGTTTAATTAGAGTTACCACAAGGTATTTTGTATAATTTATGGCTATTGTTAAGGATGATGTTTCTCTGATTTCTTTCTTGGCCCATTTATCATTTCTATATAGGAGGACTACTGATTTTTTTGAGTTAACCTTGTATCCTGCCACCTTAATGAGGGTGCTTATCAGCTGTAGGAGTTCTCTGGTAGAATTTTTGGGGTCACTTATGTATACTATCATATCATTTGCAAATAGTGAAAGTTTGACTTCTTCCTTTCCAATTTCGATCGCTTTGATCTCCTTTTGTTGTCTTATTGCTCTAGCTAGAACTTCAAATACTATATTGAATAGATATGGGGANAGTGGACAGCCTTGTNTTGTTCCTGNTTTTAGTGGAATCACTTTGAGTTTCTNTCCATTTANTTTGATGNTGGCTGTNNNCTTGNTGTAAATTNCCTTTATTATGTTTAGNTATGTTCCTTCTATTCCTGATCTCTCCAAGACCTTTATCATGAAGGGGTGTTGGATTTTGTCAAAGGCTTTTTCAGCATCTAATGAGATGATCATGTGTTTTTTTTCTTTCAGTTCTTTTTTTTTTTAATATACGGTGCATTACATTAACAGATTTTCGTGTGTTGAACCATGCCTGTATTTGTGGGGTGAAGCCTACATGAGCATGGGGATGATTTTTTTATATGTTCTTGGATTCAGCTTGCCAGTATTTTACAGAGTATTTTACATCAATGTTCATGAGGAAGATTTGTATATTATTCTCTTTCTTTGTTGCATCTTTGTGTGGTTTGGGTGTCAAGGTAACTGTAGCCTCATAGAAAGAGTTTGGAAGTGTTTCTTCTGTTTCTACTGTGTGGAACATTTTCAGGAGTACTGGTATCACTCTTCTTTGAAATTCTGGTAGAATTCTACACTGAAACCATCTGAGCATGGGCATTTTTTTTGGTTGGGAGAAGTTTAATGACTGCTTCTATTTCCATATTGGTTATAGGTTTATTTAAATTGTTTATCTGGTCTTGATTTAATTTGAGTATATGGTAGCTATCCAGAAAATTGTCCATTTCTTTTAGATTTTCCAATTTTGTGGAGTACAGGTTTTTGAAGTATGACCTGTTGATTCTCTGGATTTCCTCATTGTCTGTTGTTATGTCTCCCTTTTCATTTCTGATTGTTTTAATTTGGATGTTCTCTCTCTGCCTTTTGGTTCGTTTGTATAAGAGTTTGTTTATCTTGTTGATTTTCTCAAAGAACCTATTCTTTGTTTCATTGATTCTTTGTACTGTTCTCCTTGTTCCTATTTTATTGATTTCAGCCATCAATTTGATTATTTCCTGGTGTCTACTCCTCCTGGATGAGTTTGCTCTTTTTCTGCTAGAACTTTCAGGTGTGCTGTTAAGTCGCTAGTGTGAGATTTCTATGTAGGCATTTGGAACTATGAACTTTCCTCTTAATACTGCTTTCATAGTGTTCCATAAGTTTGGGTATGTTGTACATTCATTTTCATTATATTGTAGGAAGTCTCTAATTTCTTTATTTCTTCCTTGACCCATTGGTGATTCAATTTAGCATTATTCAGTTTCCATGAGTTTGTAGGATTTCTATAATTTGTGTTTTTGTTTAATTCTAACTTTAAGCCATGATAGTCTGATAAAAAAAAGAAGAGGTCATTCCAATTTTTTTGATTCTGTTGAGATGTGCTTTGTGACCGAGTATGTGGTCAATTTAGAGAAGGTTCCATGAGGTCCTGAGAAAAAGGTATATTCTTTTGTGTTTGGATGAAATGTTCAGTAGATTTCTATTAAGTCCATTTGAGTCATAACATCTGTTAATTCCCAAATTTCTCTGTTAAGTTTCTGTATGGAAGAATTGTCCATTGGTGAGAGTAGAGTGTTGAAGTCTCCCACTATTAGTGTGTGAGGTTTGATATGTAATTTAAGCTTTAGTAATGTTTCTTTTACAAATGTGGGTGCCCTTGTATTTGGGGTATAAATGGTCATAATTGAGACTTCATCTTGATGGAGTTTTCCTGTGATGAATACTTAATGTCCTTCTCTATCTCTTTTGATTAATTTTAGTTTGAAGTCTATTTTGTTAGATATTAGGATAGCTACACCAACTTGCTTCTTAAGTCCATTTGATTGGAAAGTATTCTCCCAACACTTTAATCTGAGGTAGTGTCTGTCTTTGAAGTTGAAGTGTGTTTTTTGTATGCAGCAGAGGGATGGATTCTGTTTTCGTATCCATTATGTTAGCCTGTTATTCATTTTATAGGTTAATTGAGTCCATTCATATTAAGGGATATTAATGACCAGTGATTGTTAATTCTTGTTATTTTTTGGTGGTAGTGTGTGTGTGTGTTTCCCATCTTTGGGATTTGTTGGTGTGGGTTTATCTATAACCTGTGTTTTTGTGGGTGCATCTAACTTCCTTAGGTTGGATTTTTCCTTCTAGTGCTTTCTGTAGGGCTAGATTTATGGATAGGTATTGTTTAAATCTGGTTTTGTTGTGGAATATCTTGTTTACTCCATCTATGGTGACTAAGAGTATTCCTGGGTATAATAGTCTGGGTTGGCATCCATGGTCTCTTAGTGTCTGCATAACATCTGTCCAGGACCTTCTGGCTTTCAGAATCTCCATTGAGAAGTTGGGTGTTATTCTGATGGGTCTGACTTTATATGTTATTTGGCCTTTTTCCTTTGCAGTTCTTCATATTTTTTCCTTTATTCTGTTTGTTTAGTGGTTTGATTATTATGTAGTGAGGGGACTTCTGGGAGGGTGTAGTCTATTTGGTGTTCTGTAAGCTTCTTGTATCTTCATAGGCATTTCCTTCTTTAGGTTGGAACAGTTTCCTTCTATGATTTTTGTTGAACATATTTTCTGTGCCTTTGAGTTGGTATTCTTCTTCTTCTATCCCTATTATTCTTAGGTTTTGTCTTCTCATTGTGTCCCAGGTTTCCTGGACGTTTTGTGCTATGATTTTGTTGGCTTTAATGTTTTCTTTGATCAATGAATCGGTTTGCTCTATCGTATATTCAACACCGGAGATTCTCTCTTCCATCTCCTGCATTCTGTTGGTTATGCTTGCATCTGCAGTTCCTGTTCGTTTACTCAGATTTTCCATTTCCAGCATTCCCTTTGTTTGTGTCTTCTTTATTGCCTCTATTTCAATTTTCCAGTCTTGAACTGTTTCCTTCACTTGTTTGATTGCTTTTTCTTGGTTTTCTTGCCTTTCTTTAAGGGGTTTATTGATTTCTTCCAATTTTTTGTTTGTCTTTTCCTTGATTTCTTTAAGGGAATTTTTCATTTTCTCTTTAAACACCTCTATCATCTTTATAAAGTCACTTTTAAGGTTGTTTTCTTCTGCTTCTTTTACATTGGGATGTTCAGGTCTTACTCTTGTAGAACAGCTAGGTTCTGGTGGTGCATATTGTTCTTTATGTTATTGAATGTATTCTTGCATTGGCATCTACACAGCTCTTCCTCCAATCAGTGCAAATTGTGTCTGTGTCTCAGGGAGTCACTCTTGGTCCAATAGGTGATGGCAGTGTTTGTGTCTCAGGAAGCTCCTGGGGTCTCGGGAAATGGGTGGGTTTGGGGTGCAGAGTGTGACTTGTAGATTGCAGGGTCAAATAGTGAGAGGTGGTGGGAAGGCCTGCCCACAGGAGTCTTGCCTATTGGCTGCAACTGGGGCTGAAAAGGGAGGGGATGGGGAGGCATGGGTTGTGCCTCTGGGCCCAGGGCCTAGAGACTGGAGTGACAGGCTGGAAGAGCAGTGACTCACCTCTTGGTCCAATTGGAGCTGGAAGTCTGTGTCTTAGGGAGCAGCTGTGGTCTTGGAGGATGGGTGGGTTTGGGGAATGAGTGAGGCTTGTAGATTACAGGTTCTGATGGGAGTGGTAGTCAGGTCTTTCTACAGGAGTCTTGCCTGCTGGCCTGCAACTGGGGCTCCAATAGGTGGGAGTATGGGGGCACAGGTTGTGCCTCTGTGTCTAAGGCCTCTAGGCTGGAGTGACCACCCAGGAGAACAGTTGAAATTACTTTTTTTATCACTCACTTTACATTTCTTTTTTTTCATAACCCAGAATAGCAACTAATTTCTATTTATAAAAGTATTCTAAGCATATTCAATTTATAATGATTTATGGAATAATATTTCTATCAAATCAATATATCCCCATAAAATTGACTTAAATACAACTTTACAGTGCACTATGATGTCTGAAATACTATGAGATAATAAAAGTCATCATTATATTCAAATATTTTAAATGAAAAATAAAAGATGTATGAATAATGGAGTTAAGGGGAAAAAACACCTTGTCATGTTCAAATAAAATAAAAGACATTGGTTGCTGGTACCTAATCTAAATTTCATTATGCTTAAACTTTTTAGAATGTTACCATAAGTGTAAACACACTACACCAAAACAAATGACTCATTTTACCTTGGTAAACATCTCATCTTACTTGTGGAAGTGATCACTAGAATGGATTCCATTTTATGTTATTGTAGTGATAGATATGAAGTAAGTTTTAATGCTAGATGCTGATGGAAGTAAATCTATGTAGAAGTTAAGTACATATTCTGTATATTCCTGGATGATTCTAGCCACAATAACACTATTTTCTGAGTTCAGTTCACCTAGTAGTTCTCATGGATAAAACTGAAAAACTATAGCATATACTTGTTGTTATGTTCAAATTATAGAATAATATAATAGTTGTGGTGAAAGAAATTATATGTTCAAAACCTGTGGTGCAACAGAAGTTGAGGCAGTCCCTTCTCTCCCATAAAATTGACAAAATCCAAATGAAATATGCTGAGTGGGTATACTTTGCTCATATTTATGTTTCCAGTGGGTTTCTCCACATAAATGTGTTATCACATTCAAGTAATTTCAAATTTATTATTTTTACAGCATTGGAAACATCTCTACAAAGTTTATATGCAGCAGTGTAATTATTCAACTTGTACACAACTGAACATTAATGGAATTTGACACATTCCAGGCAGAAAAGTCCATGTGTGCTTTGAACTATAGGTTCTTCTATATTAAAAGTGAGGTTCTTATGCTGCAATGGACAGAGACAAGAAACTATGTAATGCCTAAAATGTATTTAAAGACAATTCCAGTCTATCTTTGGGTGTCATCTTACTCTAGATGGTAGGAAAACAGTTCTTAAAGAAATTGAGTCACTGATAACAGCATATACATCCAAGAGCTAAATGTAGTCATAACAGTGATAAGAGGCATAATGTTCTTAGGATCAATAGGTTACTAAGTACATTGTTAAGATGCTGGTTTTGTTAGCATTCATTGCTTTTGATTTATTACTGAAATATGAAACACTGCCTTTCCATAAGGATTTCTTTCTCTCATAATCAAAGTACAGATATAAATGGAGAAACTTAATCTTTCTGAGAGGACTTGGGGCTCTTTCTTTCCTAGAATGGTATTATGAAACAAGAAAAGCAAAAAAAGAAAGTACAAAAAGTTAATTTGGAAATGGTCAGAGCTAATAGGATGTCAAAGAGCCAGCTGCACCCATGTGTTTAGTATAATTAAAGTAATATAAAATGCCCATTATAAATATTTAACAGAGTGTATTTTCCATTATTTAAAATCATAATTAGAGAAACTATACAAATACTATTTACTTGGCTTTTTTGCCTGGATTATATTATTCATTGCCCCAAATTTTTTAACACATTTTAAAATATTTTATCTATTCAATGTGGTGGATATATTACTATTTATTTTGATCTCACCAATTCTCCTACTTCCCTCCAACTCCCCTTCAGCCCAGATACACCCACAAGAAGTCCATTTCTGAATTCAGTTAGTGTTGTACATATAATATCCATTGCCGATGAACAACTTAACAGACCCATACCCTGAAGAAAACTAGCTCTTCCTCCCCCAATAGACACCAAGTACCAATAAATCCTCACTTAGGTATGGGAGCATGTGTGCCCTTCTCTTGTCTATGCTGGAATGCTAACTGACTTGATCTTGTACAAGTAATACACCTGTTGTGTGTTCATAGGTACAATAACCCTGTCATGTACAGAAGATACTGATTTTCAGCTTTCCCCCCAAACTCTGGCTCTTACAATCTTTCTGTCACCTCTTCAGAAATGTTCCCCCAGTTTTGCCAGGAGGATTGATATAAATGTCAATTTAGTACTTACTGCACTATAGTCAAATATTCTTTGCACTTTTCTTAATTTTTTAAATTTTTTTTAGAATTTCATATGTTCCCCATTCCCTGTCAAATGTATAACCTTTTCTATAATTGTTACTGTTACACAAACACACATACATGCACATATATATATAGAGAGGTTATATGCATATGCTGTAGATTATGTATATATACATCATAAATATATTATATATATATATAAGTTACAAATTAGTGAGCCCATTTAGTATTGTTCTTATGGATGTATTTAGGTTAGGGCTGACCCCTTGGGATTTGGTAATCTAACAAGGGGCTTGTCCTTCAAGAAGTTTAGTTTCCCTGTCTCTGCAGGCATTGATTGCCTATGGTTCTGCATGTAGTGGCAGGGCCTTGTGAAATTTTCACTATCTCTATTAGTATGTTGATGGATGTTGTTACTATATACATATTCTTCAGGCAACCATAATGTCAAGAAGACATTATCTTGCAGAAGACATCTTGTTTCTTGGAAACTTCAATCTTTATGGCCCAAGTTCTGTGATGTTCCTAGGCCTGAGGTATGGTAGTTAAATTGTAGATATACAAGTTGGAATTTGGCACACCCTGGTCACTCTTTTCTCCATTGTAAGCATTGTGGATCCCTGTATGAGCCTCTGCCTGTTACAAAAAAAAAAAAAAGCTTTTTGGATGAGAGGTGAGAGCCACATGTATCTGTGAATAGAAGATGAAATGTTGAGAATACACCTAAAAATTGCATTGATTTAGTAAAAATGGTAGTACTAAATTCTCCTTTAGGTATATGAGTTCTTCATTCATGGATAGGTGGCTCAGTGTACACTACCAGACATTACTAAATCTCTGTTATTTACTTGTCTTTCAGTCCAACTTGATAGTTCTTGATTGCCCCAAGATAATAATGCCACTATTGCATCATTGGGAATCTATTGCAGGCCGTACATTGCTCTGGTTCTGCAAGCTTTACATATGGGTAGGATTATAGATTCCATTTTCTCACTTGGAAGCTAGTCATCAAAGAGACATTTGGGGTATCTACACCATTCTTCCAAGTCCTGCGTTTGAAGTGTTTTCAACAGCCTGGTCTTATATTCAAGTTATGTGAGGTAACCAAATAGCAATAAACTATATTGCTTTCAGATTCTCTTGGATCTCTACCCTAAACCAATATCAAAAGAATGATTCCCATGCATAGCACTAAAGCTTTAGATATAGTTTATAGTTTATATAATTATCACCCTTTGTGGCAGGGTAATAACTTCCCAGTTAGTGTCATCCACCCTTTTTCCCTTCCACCAATTCACTGTAACTTCATCCTACTACTCTCTTCTTGTATGTTTTAATTTATTTGTATGATATGGATATTAATGAACTACCAGATATATAGTTGGCAAAGATTCTCTTTAACTCTGGGTGCTTCCACTTCACTCAAGTGACTGTTTCCTCTGCTCTACAGAAGCTTTTTACATAATGAGGTCTAACTTGTTGATTGCTGGCCTTAGTTCTTGAGTGAATTGAGGCCTAGCCAGAGAGTCCTTTCCTGTACCTATGTCTTTTATGGTACTGTCCATGTTTTCTTTCCAGAAGTTTCAACATTTCAGGTTTCATATTAATGTCTGTGGTATCTTTGTGCAGGGTGGTGGATATAGGTCTACTAGGTAGACATCCAGTTTTTCCAGCACCATTTGCTAAAGCTGCTGTCTTTCCTCCAATGTGTATCTTTAGCACCTTAATCAATTATGATATGGTTGTAATTATGTGCAATAATGCTTGGATATTCTATTTTTCCATTGATCTATATGAACAGGAAAAAACAACTCAAATCTAGTTGATGTGTAGAAATAATAAAAATTGGAGCAGAAATTAAGGGAATAGTAGCACTAAAAATAATACAAAGAATCAATGAATATAAGAGCTGGTCTAGTGGAAAGATAAACAAAATTGTCCCACCATTATCCCAATTAACAAAAAAAAGGAGACCAAAATTAACAGAATCAGATATGAACAAGGAAATATTATAATAGACACCAATGAAATTCAGAACATTATAACAGAATAATTTTCAGTACCTTTACTCCATTACATTTAAAAACTTAAAGGAAATAGACAGATGTCTAGATTCATCTGGACCACCAAAATTAACACCCCCCAAATCAAAAACTCAAAGAGACCCATTAAAATTAAGGAGATAAAAATAGTAATAAAAAATTCTTTAAACTAAAAATATCCCAGGTCCAGATGAACTCATACCAGACTTTCAACAAAGAGCTATAACATTTTTTTCTCAGATTCTTCCAAAAATTGAAACAAAGGTACTTCCAACCTCCTTCCATGAATCCAGTATTACTCTGATATGAAAATGATGTAAAAACAACCACAAAACTATAGGCCAGTATCACTGATGAACTTAGATGCAACAAATCTCAATAAAATACTTGCAAATTTTATACAGGCACATGTTAAAAAAGATCACCCACAACCATCAAATTGGCTTTATCTCAGGGATGCAGTTCAATATATGTAAGTCAATAAATGTAATATAATGGAATTAAAGATAAATATAACATCTCAATAGATACAGATAAGCCTTTGACAAAATCCAATATACATTCATGATAAATGTCTGAGAGACCATAGAACTGGAATGAACATATTTCATCATAATAAAAAGCTGTCTATGACAAACCCACAACCAACATCATCCTAAATGGAGAAAATCTCAAAGCAATCCCATTCAAGTCAGGAATGAGACAGGACTCTGCACAATCCTCACTCCCTTACAATATTGCGCTTGTATCCCAAGCCATAATAATAAGACAACACAGAATTTAAAAGAATACAAGTAGGGAAAATGTGAAATTATACCTATTTACAGATGATATATATATGAGATTCCAAAAATTCCAACAGAAGACTTCTAGAAATGACCAATACTGACTTTCAACATAGTGGCAAGATACAAAATCATCTTAGAAAAAAATCAGTAGTTTTTTTTATATATCAATGACAAGTCCATTGAAAAGAAATCATGGAAAAGCTCCCATTTTCAGTATTTTCAGAAAATATCTAGTAGTCATCCACTAGGACTGCACTACATGCTGTGGCACATGTCTCTTTAACACTGCATCCAACCTCTCCACCAAACAAGATCTACCACATCCTTTGACAAAGTCTATTCCAGTGAGTCTCCCTGATCTTCCCCAACCATGTACTCCTCCAAACTATCATATGTAGCCCGGGTCCCACATCCAGTGTCCCATTTTTTTCTGGCCATACCTGCTTATGCCACAACAAACCTCTAGGCTTCTGCTGAGATCACCATACCTGTAACCAACTCACAGGTACCTCCCATACCACATCCAATCTCCCCACACTGATAAATCAGAAACATCCTACAGGAAGCGTTATACTAATGTCTGATAAAACATATATCAAAGTAAATCTAGTCTGAAGAGATAAAGAGGGATACTTTATTCTAATCAAGGAAACAGGTAACCAAGAAGACATTGTGATCCTAAACTTATATCCACCATACTCTGGTGCAGCCAGTTCCATAAAAACTGAGCTACTTGTTTTAAGGACACATATTGACATCAACCCATTAATAGTAGGTGATTTCAATATCCCAATTTCTCCAATATGTGAGTCATCTGAACAAAAAAATAGAGAAACTTCAGAATTAACTGACATCATTCATCAAACAGACTTAACAGACATCTGTAAGATATTCAACTCAAATACCAAAGAATACACATTCTACTCAGCAGTACATTGGTTTTCTATAACACAACTCAGCCTGAGACACAAAATAAATCTTTACACATTTAAAAAGATTGAAACCACTCCCTGTACTGTCTCTTATACACATCTAGATGTGTATAAGAGACAGCTTGTAGTCTGACTCTAATGCAAAAAAAAAAAAAAATGACAGCAAACAAATCTCTGGTAAATACACAAACTCAAGGAGATTGAACAACTTATTATTAAATGAAGAATAAATCAAAGAAGAAATCAAGAAACAAATAAAAAACTTCCTGGAAATACATAAAAATGAATCCATAACATAAAAACCTCTGAGATTCATTGAAAGAAGTCCTAATAAGAAAAGAAGTGACTACATTTAAAAAATAAAAAAACATGAATAAACTACTTAAATATAAGAATGAAAACCTGGAAAAATAGTAACAAACCCAATCCAACCCGGGTCTAAGGCAAGAAATATTAATCAGAGCAGAAATCAATGAAATAGAAACAAAGTACACAATACAAAAATCACCAAATCTAAGAGCTGATGCTTTGAGAATATAAACAATGTTGACTGACCCTTGGCTCAACAAAAAAAGAAAGACCTGGCCCAAATTGACAGAATTAAAAATTAATGGGGAAACATTTCAAAAGATACCATAGAAATTCAGACTATTAGTAGGCAATGCTTTAAAAAAAAAAAGACTGTACTCCATTAAGCTGTTAAAAAAAATAAATGGCTGCATTTTGAGATTCATCTAAAACATCAAAATGAAACAAAGAAATGGGAAATTGAGGAAAACCTATAGCAAATGAGAACATTGAAACGGTAATAAAAAGCCTTGCAAGAAAAGAAAAAAAAAGGGCCAAAAATATACACAGCATAATTCTACTAGACTTCCAAAGATCTAGAGCCAGTCTTTCTTAAGCTACCCATAAAACGATAAAAAGGAAGAGCACTCTAAAATTCCTTCTATAAAACTAATATCATTATAATACCAAATTCAGGTAAACACACAACCAGAAAAAGAAAACTATAGGCGAGAATCACTGGTGAACATATACTCAAATATATTCAATGAAATACTGGCATAAAGAAAAGATATATAAAAACCATTATCCGCCATGACCAAAATGTATTAATCCCTGATGGCTCAAAATATGCAAGTCAATAAATGTAATAAACCAAACAAATTTACTTAAAGACAAATAGTATATGATTATCTCAGTAGACACAGGGGGAAAGCCTTTGACAAAATCCAACATGCCATCATGATACAAGTTTAGAGAATTTCTGACATCAACATAATAAGAGCTATATATAAGAAACCCACAGCCAACATCATCCTAAATGTAGAAAAACTTGAAGCAATTCCACTAAAATAAGGAACAAGAAAGGGATGTTCACTATCACCTACTCTTTTTACATATTGTGCTAGAAGTAATAGCTGTAGCAATAAAGCAAGAGAAATAAATTAAAGAAATGTGAATAGGGAAAGAAGAAGGCAAACTATTCCCATTTGCAGATGACATGATGCTATAAATTAGAGACACTAAAATTTCTACCAGAAAACATGTAGAAATGATAAAAAAAAAAAATTCAGCAATTTGGCAGAATACAAAATCAACGTTCACAAATCAATAGCTTGTCTCTACGTCGACAACAAACATACAGAGAAGGAAGTCATGGGCACATGCATATTCACAACAGAAAATAAAATATATTGGAATATATCTAACCAAGGAAGTGAAGGAATTTTATAAGGACACATTAGACCTCTGAAGAACGAGTAAGAAAGACACTTGAAAAATGGAAGGATATTCAATGCTTATGAATTGGTAGAATTACTGTCATGAAAATGACCACTTTACAAAATCCATTTACAGATTCAATAAATCTCATTCAAAATCCCCATCTCATTCTTCATAAAAATATATAAAGCTATCCTAAATTAATACAATACCACAAAAAACTCCAGACAGCTAAAACAATCCTGAGCAGATAGAACAATAATAGAGGGATTACAATACCATATCTTATTACAGAGCCCTAAATAGTCAAAACAAATACAGTATTGACACAAAAGCAGACATGTCGACCAATAGGAAAAAACATGAAAATCTAAATATCTTTAAATGTAGCTTCAGCCATTTAATATTTGATGAAGATGCCAAGAACTTATGCTGAATGAAAGAGAACATCTTCAAAAATGATGCTGGGAAAACTGGATGTGCACATGCAAAAGAATGAAATTAAGCCCTTATCAATCACCTTCCACAAAAATTCCAGATGGCTCAAAGACCTAAATGTGAAATTTTAATCTTTTAATTGCTAGAAAAAAACTTAGGCAGTACCCTAGGTGATTTGGTGTAGGAAAGAACTTCTGAATAAAAGGTGAATTGCCCCAAAATTAAGGCCAACAATTGACATGTGAGACTTTATAGAGCTAAAAGGCTTCCTCACAGGTAATGAAACAATCAACCTGATGAAGAGGATGCCCATAGAATGGGAAGGAATCTTTGCCAGACATGCATCTGACAGAAAAAAAAAGGAAACAATAAAATCGTCCTGTTAAAAAGTGGGACCAGAGTTCTCAAATAAGAAAAAATATAGTTAAAAAAAAACTCAAAATATGTTCATAGTCCCTAGCAACTAAACAACTTTGAGATTTCATCTTATCCTAGTGTTAATGGCCAAGATAACAAAACAACTAACAACAACATTCAGAGGGGTGTGGGAAAGGTAACCCTAATCCACTGTTAGTAGGATTGCAAGCTGGTGGATACACTGTGGAAATCAATGTGGAGAATTCTCAAAAAGCTAAAAGTAAACCCACCATATGACGCAGCTATACTACATTTTGGCATATTCCCAAAAAATTCACATCCTACTCTACAGATTCTTGCTTTTCATGTTCATTGCTACTCTATTCACAATAACTACGAAATGGAAACAACCCAAATGTCTTCAACTGATGAATGGATAATGAAAACATGGTACTATGGAATATTCTTCAGCTGTAAAGAAAAATGAAATCATCAATATTGTGGCTAAATGGATGGAACTAGAAAAGACCTAGCTAAGTATGGTGGCACAGGCTTTTATTCCCAGCACTCAGGAGGCAAAGGCAAGTGGATTTCTGAGTTTGATGCCAACCTGTTCTAGAGAGAGAGTTCCAGGACAGCCAGGAGTACACAGGGAAACCCTGTGTCAAAACCAAGAATGGAAAAAAGGAAGAAAGGAGGAAAGGAAGGAAGACAGGAAAGAAGGAAAGAAGAAAGGAAGGAAGGGAAGAAAGAAACAAAGAAACAAAGAAAGAAAGAAAGAAAGAGAGAAACAAAGAGAGAAAGAAAGAAAGAAAGAAAGAAAGAAAGAAAGAAAGAAAGAAAGAAAGAAAGAAAGAAAGAAAGAAAGAAAGAAAAACAGACAGACCATATTGTTTGTGGTAACCCAGACCCAGAAAAACAAATGTCACATGTTTTCTCTCATGGGAAGCTCCCATCTCCAAATATTCACAATGGAGTAATGACAGAAACCAAGAATGTAAAAAGGGAATATTGCTGGGGTAGAGGTGTGGTGAGCAACAAGAGAAGCATAGGGACATATAAGGTTACAAGTGAAATGATGGAAGAAATGGGAAAAAGGAGTCTCCAGTTTGTGAAGTGAGGAGATAAATAATGAAAAAGGATGGAGTAGGGTAAAATAACAGTACAAACATCTGAAAATGTCGTAACTAATTATACTACTACATAAAATACAATAAAATACACATAAGTCTATGCATGAATATACACACTTAGTTTAAATGAAAATTTCTCATCCTGCCTAGGTATGATCCTTTCAAGAGCCAAAAGCTATCTTACCGCAATATCAGGCATGAGAAGCCCTCCTTTGAGTTATTGGTCAGATTTGCCCAAGAGACTCTCAAAACATAGGCTGTTGCTGTTACACGTGGTGACCTCCAGAGGTGAAGCTTAAGTTTGCTGAAGACACAAACACACTTCAGATGACGGATTCAGGAGCCCCTAAGCTAAACTTGACTTGAAAGTCTCCTTTTGGTGGACTAGCTTTCTTTGTACCAAAAAGTACCATGCAGGTTCCAAAGGCAGGAATAAACCAGCTGTCCAATCAAGCTATGATGCCTGTGGACCACAACAATGACCAGCATGGCACAATAACCCTGTGGGTGATGTAGTGGTGTACATACCTTATTGGTAATCAAAAGCTCTTTAACTTGACTTCAGGACCATTCAATGAGAAAGAAATCATGCCTAGTACAAGAAACATAGCAAATTACCCAAAGCTAATGAAGTTATGGATATTGGAGAAAAACTGACAACTACCAACCACTTCACTAACAGTCTAATTCCTAAGTACGTACTAATTATTTGGCCTCATACCCACAGATAAGTGTTGTCCTCACTCCTCATCAAGAAAACTTCTCAGTTCCATAGACAGAGACCACTACAGAAAGCCAAAACCAATCAAAATGATGAGTTGTGGAGCAAAGTCTCAATGGAGATATATAACAAACAACTCCCACACCTGAGGCTCAGAGAACATTGCAGAAGAAGTAAAATAAAAAAAACTAAAGAGGCAGAGATTCAGGGGGTTCTCTGTGAAATTATATCCCTTAGTATTATCAGAAGCTATGCCCATGAAGTCTCATGAATGTGACTGCCTAAACATGAGCTGATCAAGGACAACAATCCACATGTAGAAGTGGATGGAGAAAGGAACACAAGACCTCAACCAAGCACAAAGTACTACAGGCAATAGGGAATGCTGAGGGTGTGGAAGATCACCTCAGTTGATTATGTAATACTAAATGAATAGCCCTGAAATCATACACAGTAACATTATATAGACTGAGCAGTTTTATCATGTAGCACCAGTTAATGAAGAAAGAGGTTATCAATTTGAAAGAGAGCAAGGAGGAATATGTATAAGGGTTTGGAGTGAGGAATGGAAAGGGAGAAATTGTTTAACTGTATATCATGAGAAATAAAGCAAACAGATAAAATATTCAGAATAAACCTAATAATGGAAGTGAATGACATCTATAATAAACTTTTACTACAGTACAAGCTTACAGATGAAATTAAAATATTATTATGGACCATTTTCTCTCCTCTCATTTATAGGCATATATCCAGGAGGAAGTTTGAGGCAAGAGATGTGAATATGCTATTTTCTAAGAACATTGAATTTCTACGTAATTTTCAGAATGGGACTACTTCGAATCAGTCATCATAGAACCTGAGTTAAACAATTGATTAATTGCCCGGTACCTTACTTGTCTTAGGGTTTCTACTGCTGTGACAAAACACCATGACCAAAAAGCAAGTTGGGAGTAGAGGGTTTATTAGGCTTACACTTCAGCATTGCTGTTCATCACTGAAGGAAATCAGGACAGGAACTCAAACAGGGCAGGAACCTGGAGGCAGGAGCTGGTGCAGAGGACATGGAAGAGTGTTGCTTTACTGGCTTGTTTCCCATGACTTGTTCAGCCCACCTTCTTATCGAACCCAAGACCAAAAGCCCAGGGATGGCACCAATGACCATGGGCTGAGCCCTCCCCCATTGATCACTAAATGAGAAAATGCCTTACAGCTGGATTTCATCAAGGCATTTCCTTAACTGAGGCTCCTTTCTCTGTTGACTTTAGCTTCTGTCAAGTTGACACACAAAACCAGCCAGTACAACTGACCCTTTGTCAACCTAAAACACAAACACATCAGCATTAAGCCACAACCCTTCCTTTCTTATTCATCCTCAAGAATTTAAATAACTTTAAAAGTCCCACAGTCTTTAACAAATTCAAACATATTAAAATTTCAGTTCCTTTAAAATAGCCAATCTCTTTAAAAATACAAAGTCTTTTAAAATTCAAGTCTCTCAACTGTGGGCTCCAGTAAAACACTTTCTTACTTCAAGAGGGAAAACCTTTCCTGGGGCGATCCATGTGTGTCCCTCTTAGTGTCCTCCTCTTTACCTAGCTTCTCTGGGGTTGTGAATTGTAGCCTGGTTATCCTTTGCTTTGCATCTAATATTCACTTATGCGTGAGTACATAGTGTGTTTGTCTTGTCACTGGCTTTAAACAAAAGGTAATTCAAAACCTAGGTGCTATCACTCCAGAAATTAAGCCAGATGCAATGGCTCTGTAGGATCTCTTGCTACAATGGCCTTCGGCTCTCATAGCCTTTCTGCCTCACCTTCCATAATGATCCCTGAACCTTGAGGGGGGTGTTAACAGTATAAATATAGATGTCCCATTTAAGATTGCACACTCAACTGTGGTGATATATTGTGTAAGAAACCTCAACAACACTCAACAGTACATTACTCTCTGTGCATTGACCAAATCTTGAGTCTCTGTGTGACTTACAATGTACTGAAAGCCGAAGTTTCTCTGATGAGAGCTGAGAAATACACTAATCCATGGATATAACAATAAATAATTAAGAGTTGTTTTAATTCTTTGTTCATTTAGTTGAATATTAGTAGTATATTCTCCCCGTAGCCATGTGACCTATCTAGCCACAGGTTCTTTTTCCTTGAACAGGTGCCAGGGTTTGGGCTCTGTCTCATGGAGCAGGCCTTCAAACTATTCAGCAAGTGGTTGGTTATTTCCATACCATGCATATCAGATACTGCAACAGTGGGCATACTTTGCCAGGACAGTAATTACTGTTGTTCTAAGAGTTCACAGCTGATAATAAAATTGTTGATTACTTTTCTGGTAGCAGGCATAGCACCTTCCATCACCATGAAAACAAAACAAATTTTGCAATGGAGATAAAGTGTGTACCAGCTTAATCTCTCTGTTTTATGACTCATGCATGTGGTACTTTCACAAATAGGGTCCTACCATCAAGTCCCCTAGGGTAAGTAAGAGCAATAACAATAGCCTGTAATGTTTGGATGTGTATGGTTAACAATTGGGCAACAACTCAAAAAGTATAACCAGTCCCTCATATTGGGGTTTTTACTTACTTAACATGTGGTATCCAGTTAGGATTTTTCTCCTCTTATACAGGAAATTCATTTAAATTGTTTTATAATTTATATTCCTAATATACCTTATGCAGTATTAGGTTTCCACGTAAGTTTTTCTGGAGGAATTTAATGTTAGTTATCTCTCCCCCTATTCCTTCATTCATTCCTTCTCTAGGCAGAAACACTAGATTCCAGCTACAAATTCCACCCTTATGAGCAATACATGGATCCTCCATCTCCAGATGACATTAGACACACACTGGCAAGTCTACCCCATCCTGGCACTCCTTCTTCAGATATGGACCAGAGAGAATACAGTGGTATCCCCATATACTTCCACTGTTCAGATCACTCTCATTCCCCAATTTCTGGGCAGGGAGATAGATGGATAGATCCCACTGGAAATGTATAAACATTAGTAACTAAAGCAGTAAGATTCTGGCAAAATTTAATATTCATATAGTAGTGTACCCATGGTAGTATTTAAAATTGCTATTTTGGTGGCATTTCTTGATATGAAAATCTTTTCTCACCTATGTTGATCAGGTGTTTGAAGCTCTATTTACTGTTACCACAACTTGTCATGTTGTTAACCAGGTGAATAGAACTTGGTGTTCAGTCTTAATGCAATTCTGTGTTTAGATGAGAATGGGGTTCTAGGTTGTCTCAGCTGAGTGAATCATAGTTGAAACTTTTGAGCCCAAGAGCAAATCTCCTGTATGCCCAGAAGATCTCTCTGCTAATCTTCAAAAATGGTGGAAAGCTCAGTAGGTTCCATAGTGGTCTTTAAATGTCAGGGGCTAGAGTCACAGTGGGAATGGGTAGTCCTCCATGGGGGTTCATGTGCAGAATACAATATCCTCCTCAAGAAGAGGTGGATCAGGTGGCTGCCAAACTGAGCATGTCTAACTTGAGTTACAGACATAGTACCCCATGTGGTTCCAGAATATCTTGGTAAGTGAGGTAGAAGACTGAGTCTGGAGGTTCCCTACTTGTGGTTACAGTTACAAGTCACCATATGGTCTCCAAGCTGAAACATGTGGGCAATAGGGTGGCTGGCAGGTGGGCAGGAAGACTGAGTCTAAAGGGGTTCCATCCCCTTGTCCATTTTATAGGATGCAGCACAATCCCAGAATTTTGTATTGAGCTGGATTGCTGATACTAGGGAGCCAGACTGGCTAGGGGTCCGTACTTGGAGTTTGGGATTGGATTGCTGATAGGAGAACAAACAGACTGGTTCTGTTTGTCCTTACCTAGGGCTCTGGATCACAGAACTTCAAGTGGTCCCAAAGCGGCATTATGAGTGGAGTTGCTTTGGGCATGGGTCCAAGAATACAAGTGTTTTGTTTCTTGGAAATAGTAACAACCACATTAACTCTTCTTTCTCTGTAGGAAATAAGGTGTATTTTACAAAGCATATGAAATATTTTAAAATAAATTGCTAGATTCATTTTTCAAAGGCTCCCATATCTGGATATCTTTTCAGACTGCTATAGAAATAACTTCTTGACTTAATATGTATTATTTAACAACTAATAAAATAGCTCATTGGGTTAAGAAACTTGCCACTAAACCTGAAGACCTGAGGGCAATCTGCAAGACCCATGTGGTGGTATTAGAGAATTTTCTCCTACAAGTTGTCTGATGGGCTCCACTCTTGTTCCATGGCATGCATACACACACACATACACACACACAAGCACACGCACACAAACACACAAACATACACACACATACACTGAATTGAATTATTTCTTTTTTGATTAAAAGAATCATTATATTATAAAGTCATTGGCTTTGTGGGAAGGAGCGCAAGAGGACCACCAGTGTGGAGGTGGAGGGGGTCAGTGAAGGACAGTGGAGGTTAAACAAAAAAAATAGATAAAATGTTATATATGTATAAATTTCTCACCATGGAATCCATTATTTTATATGTTATAAAAATTAAATTCAAAAATGCATTATAATTTAAAATATAGCACTATTCTGTCCATATAGGTTACAACATGGGTTATCTCTTTTAGAGACTCAATGGTTTAGGTCAAGAGATCCTACTTTGTCCACAGGCAATTATGATTGTCACAGTCTGTCATGGGAGGTTGGTTGTGGTACCAGAATCTAGCATATAGAGAACAAGGATATTGTTAATCACTGTGTATTGCACAGGACGGCCAACTATGATAAAGAATTACCCAGCCAAGATGACAGTGTGACAGTTGAAAGATTGCTAATATATTGCCGGGCGGTGGTGGCGCATGCCTTTAATCCCAGCACTTGGGAGGCAGAGGCAGGTGGATCGCTGTGAGTTCGAGGCCAGCCTGGGCTACCAAGTGAGTTCCAGGAAAGGCGCAAAACTACACAGAGAAACCCTGTCTCGAAAAACAAAAAAAAAAGAAAGATTGCTAATATATGAAATAGAACCCATTATATAATTTTATTTTTGAATCTATGCATGGAATCCAAACAAGAATTAGAAAAGTAAGGACACATGATTTTATAAGGGCATATCACAAAAAAATGATGCAAATTGGAGAAAATTTAGGACAATGAACTTTTCATGTCATAAGAGAAAAGTATCCATTGGAATTTCATAGTGACATAAAACAAAAAGGAAAGCCAGCATGGTAGAAGCAGAGAAGATGACTGGAGATGCATGTATGCTTGTTGGTCCTTTGAGGATGAAAATTTATTGAAGGATTTGAAGCTGTGAAAACATGACTTGAGCAGATCCTCAGATGTGAAAATTGTCTACATTAGAGAATGAAGGTGATTAGAGAAGGGTAGAGTTGCTGAAAAGAAACTAATAGATTCCTGGCAGGTATTAAAGCCATAAATTATAATATGAACCAATATCAAGGATTGTTGTAAAAATACACATGCTTGGCTAACTTGCAAATAACAAGAGCATGTCTTTGGAAACCATGACTCATAAAGTAAGACATTTGATTTTTGGTTTTTTAGTACAAAGGGAAGGAAGAGTGAAAGCCATTTATTACACCAAAAATATATATAAGCACATGTACATATCTTTCCTTTTATTATTTATTCCTCTTCTTATCAGTGACATTGAAATGTCTGACACATTGAATTGGAAAATGAAAATATTGTAAAAATTTTAAAAGTATATTCATTGTACCACTTAGAAAATATCATTTTTAGTTTGATGATTAAACCTAAAATATTTGCTTTTTAAAGATTTATTCTATAGATCTCTCTCCCTCTCCCGTCTTCTGTGTGTGTGTGTGTGTGTGTGTGTGTATGTGTATATGTGTGTATGTGCTTGTGTCTGTCTATCTATGTGCAAGTTCATGCCAGAAAAGTGTGTTAGCTCTCTTGGAATTAGAGTTAGAGTTACAGATGTTTTTAAAATGCCTGTCTGGTCATAAGGGTGTGGTGATCTAAACTCTAGACCCCATGATTATGCATCAAGCACTCAGAAAGTTTGAACCATCTTTCTAGCCCACTTCTATGTATTGTTTGAAAAATAAGAAGTATATGATCTGGATGTGGTGCTATGCCATGTAATCTCAGCACAGTAAAGGCTGAGGAATGTGGATCACTGACTTTCTTAGGTCAGACTTAGCTTCTCAATGAGTATAAGACTAACCTGGACTACATAGTGTGACACTGCTCCCAAGTAAATAAGTAAATAAAATATATATCTAAAGAGAACTTGGAAATGAACTTAATTCTGTCTCAGTGGCTACTCTTCACTCAGAATGTTAAACAGTACATTTGTACAGTACATTTCTTCAGAAAAGCACAGTAAATATCAGCAGGAAGACTATTGTATGGTAATTACAGTGAATTCAAAGTAATATATTTTAAATATCCATTTCTGACTCACTTTTCCTGCAGTTTGTTTTTGAATTTGGAAATCAATCCCACACCCACTACTTTCTTGCCACATTGCTTCAAAATTCCAATGCTGTGCTAACTTAAATAAATCTCCTGTGGGCTCCCACAATATTTTATGAAATTCATGTAGGAAATTGTTTCATGGTCCTTGTAACATATTATGTTCCTGCTGCTTTTGGCAAAAGTGCATAAGCCAAAGAGTTGAGTGGAGAAAAAGATAATTTAAAGTTGTTTTTATTTAATATGTTGATAAAGGGAGAAAATACATTATAATACTTTATTTTGTTTCTGATTTTATCAGTGGAGTCTTGTACTATGATAAAGAGGTTAATAGCTCAGAAGAAAGACTTTCCTCACATTAGCCTGATGTCATTACTGCAGTCAAACTAATCTATTATTGATGACTTGTGATGCTTCTTTATTTGTCTCTGTTTCAGCACTTCTGATATGTTGAGTAAAGCCTATTGATTCATGCTGCTTTGGCTTTTACGGTAATTTACTAAAAGGGTACCTTGAAGAAAGCTTGCAGAAGAAATGAATATTTTTCAGTTCTTTTCTAACTGGAATAAAAGAAATATAAAAGGTCTGTTTTCTCTGGATGAATTAATAATTTTATTTGGGTTTAGCTTACTATGGGTGGTAAGAGTTCACAGAGAAGGGAAAATTGTTAGGAATGGAGTGCTTCTTCAATTATTTAAAACTTAATGCTAAAATTAAGCTGTTCACTTTAAAGAATACAGGCATTAAACATAAAAAATAAGACTCAAATTAGTTTTTCAAAACCTCTAAAAAGGACTTTGTGTGTTACCCTTAGGGTTTATTATGTAGCTTATATTATAAAACATATTGTGATTAATAATTCCCCTATCCTCATATCAGAAACATCTAAGAAGTAAAGGAAAACATCATGTTTATCTATCCTGGCTTTTCATGTACGTTGCTAATTTGTCAAGATTGACTCTAAATTGTTGAGCACAGAGAGCACATGTCTCTCATGGGACATCAAATTGAATTCTCATGTGTATTGTACTAGATTGATTACATTTGTCTGTTTTTATCTCTGCTATGAAAAAAGATTACTGAGTTTTATCTTTCCAATGAGAAACTGAAAAAAACAATATTGTCTTCCTTATTGATATACTTCTTCCAACAAAAAAAATGCAGAGAAATAGGTTAGTTTTAGGCAGCAGATAAGAGAATACTGAACATTGAATAAAATTGATGCTCAGTGAAGAGTAATTTGAAAACTCGATAAACTACCGAGATGTAGCAGATTATGGATTAAAGAAAAAAAATACTGTTGTCTGATGAGAAACAATTGAACAACGACAACAAAAAGAGCAAAAGATTTCAATTTTATTCATTAGCATGTACAAGCTCTGTGACTCTTATTACTACAAATCTAGCCTTTAGCTTTCCTACAGAAAAAGAGCAAATCATTGGAGTAACAAAGCATTTCTGGTAGTTAACTTACTGAAACGAATTCAGATATGCTTAACAAGTATTATGGTAGTTTTGAACCCTTTAATTCCCTTTTAGTTTTAATAATGTGAGATGACCTGAAAATTAAGAAGATACATAGAAAGGGGATAAAACACATTACAATGCCAGAAGTGTTACTATAGTGGTAGTGAAGTTTGTGGGTAGGATATTTAAAATTTTTTTCTCTATTACAGATAGAGAGATAGCATATGTTCATAGGTAAACTATGTGTGGTAATACTTTTATATACATTTGTTGAGAGATATCATGTTTTACTTTTTGCTTTTATTTTATATATATAATTATCAACAGTGTAGTTAAGAAATTGATAGTTCATTGAAGTCCACATGAAGAAAATATTAACACATAAAGGTATATGTTAGAAAGTATCAAGGAGGAGATAAGAAGATTTGAGTTACAACTTAACATTTTCAAAAAGCTACATAACAATGATTGTAAATATGATAGCTAGAGGCAGAGTAAGGTGATAAAGTAGGTGCAAATCTGATGTAGTACTTGGGGTAATTGATGAAATTTGAAAATGTCCTTGATATTAGATTGAACTAATATGTGTTTCTCATCCTAAGAACTTTGGAATTTTAGAGGATGGTGTCTCTTTGATTTAAAGTATTCTACACACCTGTAGGAACAACAGGATAAAGATAAATAGAACAGTATTGTGGTGATATTTTATTTGTGCACTCCGATAAAGCTTGCTGAGAGATCAGAGAAGCAGAAAGAAGCCAGCCATGTTCTCATCACTTCAAAATTCTCAGCTAAAGAGAGAGATACTTCCTGTATACTCAACACCTACATGGCTTTCTGTGCTCTGCCCCCTTACTTCCCCTCTCTGTCCAGCTACATCACTTTCTTCTTTCCTCCCAGCTCTATCCCTTCCGGTCTATCTGAACAGACCTCCAGACCTCTATGGTTAACTAGCACTGGGATTAAAGGTGTGTACCACTATGCCTGGCTCTGTTTGAAGTGTGGCCTTGAACTGCCTCTGTTTGAAGTGTGGCCTTGAACTGCCTCCTGAGTGATAGGATTAAAGGTGTGTGCTACCTTTAATTGTCTGACTTCTATGTTTAATATAGTGGCTGTCTTTTTCCTCTGATCTCCAAGTAAGTTTATTAGGGTATATAATATATTGGGATAAACAATCACACACACAGTATACTAAATATCTTTCAGATTTTAGCATTGCCATATGATTGTTTGCATTCCTCCTCCAGGTTAAATGCTAGATAAATGTTTCCTAAACCGAAGAGTTTAAAGAAATTTTAAACTTGAGAAATGAAAGGATATTACAATTCTCAGATTGTCAAATTTGGGCATAGTGAAAAAGGAATTGAAAACAAAATAATATAATATTTCTGGTTAAATGCTTCAACTTCTAATAAACACTAATCCATATGAACCAGGAGTTAATTTTTTTCATTTATTGAAAATATATTCTTTTCTCATACAATATATTCTACTTACAGTTTCCCCTCCCTCTACTCCTCCTAATTCCTCCCCAACTCCTCTCCCCTCTAGATCCATTCACTTTCTGTCTCTCATTAGAAAAGAACAGGCATCTAGGTGATAATAACTCACTATGACAAAATAAAATAAAATAAAATAAAAACCACCTCATAAAGGCACCCAACAAAGAAAAAAAGCCCCAAAAGTAGACACAAGAATCAGAGACACACTCAAGAGTTCCATAAAAATACTAAGGTGATGTAAGACGAACTTCTAACCAGTCTTATAAATAAACACACAGAACAAGAAATAGGGGTGAAAATCTGACAGAGATCAGAGGAATTAGGAGCAAGCCACCACTAGCCTCACCTCACCAACACTGCCACTACTTCCAAGGAGCGAAGCGAAGAGAAGAGAGAGAGACTTCCGGTCTAACCTGGCTTTTTATGCCTGTCCATTCTGCTAACTCATTTCCTATCCTCACCAAGCTACATCACTTCCTGTCTTGTCTGCATGGACCTCCATAACTCTATGGCTGATGCTGGGATTAAAGGCATATGCCACCACCCCCTTCTGCTAGCTCCCAATGTGACCTTGGAGTCCCAGAGAAACAAATGGATTAAGGGCGTGTGCTAACTTGCATGACTATTGTTTTACTACTAGTGGCTGGCTGCCCCGTTTTTCCTCCGATCCTCAGATAAATTTTATTGGGGAACACAGATAAAATATCACCAAAAGGTGAAAGTTCTAATATATATACAGAGGACCTGGTGGAGACCTGTATAGGCTCTGCTCTTGCTACTTCAGTCTTTGCGAATTTACAAAAGCCTTGCTTGGTTGATTGAGAGGGCCTTATTCTCCTGGTGTCCTCCATCCCTTCCAACTGCTACAGGAAGAAGGCTCTCTGATGATGTATGAATAAAACACCAATCTATGAGTATAGCAACTTATCATTAGGAGTCATTTTATTGTTACCTTTTTTTTAGATCATTAGTATTTTGGTTTTACCCTAGGTCTCTGGGATATTTAGTCTCTGATTCTTGGTCACCCAAACAGTGTCAGGTATGGGTTCTGTCTCATGGAGAAGGTCTTACTTAAGTCAAATCACACATTGGTTGGCTATTCCCACAAGTTCTGTGGTACCATTGCCCTAGCATATCTTGTAAGTAGGACATATTGTAGGTCAAAGGTTTTATGGCTGGGTTGGAGTTTATATTCCTCCTTTGGTAGCCTGAAGAGCACCTTTTTGCACCACAGACTCTAGAACATAGGGGTGAAGGCTCCATATAGGCTTCAGCTTGACTTCTTTATGTTCAGTGTATTGTGTTGATATTCTGCTCAGCAATGGGGCCCCACAGCCAGTTTTCAGAGAGCAACCCATTGTCTTAGCAATAGCCTGGTTTGTTTGAGGATTTCCATGGGACTCCCTTGGCCAACAACTCAAATGAATTCAACCCAGTCCTGGTACTGAAAGACTCCTTTGATGACAATAGATAGCAAATTGGGACTCCATCACCCTCATAATATAGTATACTTCATTAGGGCTGCCTTTGTATATTTTGGGGATTTTGCACATCACTAATTTTCCATACCATCTCTCCAAAGCCCCTCAATTCTAGCTGTTTCTCCTCACATTCGCTATCTCTACCTTATATCCCTTCTCCCTCTCCACCTGATCCTATCATTCTTGTCCCCACCTACCTCCAGTCTATCTGTAAAATGTATTTATTTTTCCTCCCAAGGAGATCCATGGGATCCCCCTAGTCTCTTCCTTTATAGGGTCTATAGACCTCTCTGGCTCTGTGGATTGTAGTTTGGTTATCATTTATTTAATGCCTAATATCCATATATAACTGAATATATACCATAATTATATTTCTGGAATTGAGTTACCTCACTCAAGATGATTTTTTTTCTAGTTCTATTTATTTGCCTGGAAATTTCATGGTGTCATTGTTTTTAACAGCTGAGTAATACTCTATTGTGCAAATGTACCACATTTTCTTTATTCATTCTTCAGTTGAGGGACATCTAGGTTTTTTCCAATTTCTGGCTATTATGAATAGAGCAGCAATGAACTTGGTTGAACAAGTATCCTTCTGATAGGATGAAACACCCAAGAGTGATATCCCTGGATCTTGAGGTAGATTGGTTACCAAATTTCTAAGGAACCACCATATTGATTTCCCCAGTGGCTGAACAAGTTTGCACTTGACCAGCAATGAATGAGAGTTCCCCTTGCTCAACATCCTTGCCAATATGAGCTGTAATTTGTGTTATCTTAACCATTCTGACATGTATAAGAAGAAATCACAAAATAGTTTTGATTTGCATTTCTAATAGTGAAGGATGCTGAAAATTTCTTTAAGTGATTCCTGGCCATTTGAATTTCCTCCATTAAGAATTCTAAGGGGCCGGGCGGTGGTGGCGCACGCCTTTAATCCTAGTACTCGGGAGGCAGAGGCAGGCAGATCTATGTGAGTTCGAGGCCAGCCTGGGCTACCGAGTGAGTTCCAGGAAAGGCGCAAAGCTACACAGAGAAACCCTG
>LZPO01097752.1:0-24787 GCA_001675575.1 Neotoma lepida
AAAAAAATGAGTTTTCTAGTCACTCTTCTTATTCTGTTTAGCAGTCATATCAGGTATTTTTTTAACTCACCATTCATTTTTCATTAAATCAACAGTTGTTTTTTAAGTTGTAGGTATCTTTAAAAATACTATTACTTAAAAATGGGTCAAATGTTCTTTGAACTTCAGCTTTACTACACATATTTAAAATAGGGGCCACAGATACACAGGTATCAATGCATGTCTTCATCTGGGAAGCACATGCTTCAAAATCATATACCCCAAAGTCTGCTGCATCTGCCATAATGTACATACAGTCAAGGCTCAGCTGCCTCAGATGCTCTGCACACAGGAGAGTGGGAGCAGCAATAACTGGCTCCCAGGGAAGGAAGCACTGGGTGTAAATGCTTCTTTGATCCGCACATCATATTGTCGTATCCTATGACTTTCAATCCAGCATTCCCCATGTGATGTACCAGAAGCAGTTTCTTCTGCAGAAAGCTCATATAGCTGGAATCTCCGTCTTCTTCAGGGCACCCCCACTTAATTGGAGCTGATTGCTTGAAATAAGACTATCTAGTTCTTTGGTTGGAAAGATGGTTCAGTGGTTATAGCACTTACTGTGTTTGTTCACCAGCACTCGCATAGCAGTTCACAAGTGCCTGTAACTTCAGTTCCAGGAATCCAGCATCTGTTTATGGTCTCTGTGGGTTCCTGCATGCACATGGTACACATAAATACATGCAGGCACACACACATACACATAAAAATAATAAATAAATAAATCTTAAAAAAAACACTGCCAGTTTAGTGACACTTAACTACTGTTTGGTCTCACTTGGTACATGACAATAGATGGATTAGAAATAAGTTAGTTACCTAGAGTCTTAGTCAAATGGGNTATCATAGGTTTTCTGTGAAAAATTCATCTGTGAAATAGGCCCTCTATCTAAAAATTTTATCTAAACACATGATCTGAAACTGCACCCTGCCTGAGTTACTGCCAACCATGTCAGTTATATACACTCAGTCTAAGATGTCTTGGCTCAGACTCCAAAAACATAGAAGTGGGCAATGTGCAGACTGTGTCTTAGAGCCCGCTGAGTCAAATGTAGCAATGTCACAGGAAGAAACAGGCTACCACAGCCGGTGTTCTGTCTGTTAATGCTGTATGTCTTTAGTGTCATTTAGAAGGGGTTGTACAGGAGTGTCTCATAGAGCTTGTAGGGAAACAAGTGTCACATAGTGAGCTGTTTCCCATCTGTCATTAGCCTTGTAGCTGGGTCTTGGTGGCTTTCCATGGTCTCTGGGCATGTGTATCAGTGAGCTAACCCCAGATAGTTTCTGTCAAGGCATTTAAAGATCTCAAATAAAACCTGGGTTAGGTCTGGAATGTGTATGCGGCATTAGGAAAAAATAAATGAAAAACTGAAGAGAAACGTTTCCGGACCTTGCTTGCATGCACACCTTACACATGAGTGACAAGAGAGAACCACAAAATCTAAAAGCACAGAATGTGAAGTAGACGGCACAGAGAAAGCAAATGGATGCCATGTGGCTTCTGGGTCTTCAGACATACAAGGGCCTTGCAAGTGGTAGTGCTGAGGGACAGCTATGACAAACTTGATCAGCGCCAACTCTAATTTTTAGTTGCTCAAAAAGCAGATAATATCACAATTGCAAAAGAAGACTAATAAAAGGGGGAGGGAGGGAAATAGCTTGCATGATCTTCCCTATGCCCAGACTTACAACCTGTACTGGATACACTGGAGATGGATTCAGTTTGCCAGGAAAATGCATTGACTAATATCCCAAATTCAAGAAATATAAAATTTGGCCAAGTATATTAATATGTTCACAAAGCATTTGCATGTTAGGATGGCAACACAATGCAAACATCGTCTCTGCATTTGAGGATCAAAACTAATCCCCAGTTAGCATAGTGGTTAGAAACCTAGAATGCAATAATTTTTATTCTTTAATGACTTATGAAGTTATATTTATTTCAGGTAGTATTGCCTGTCAGAATATGAGTTATGATTTGTAATAAAGTAGAAACCTCAAAAGTGAGGTTTGTGGGTGGGCCAAAGCTTGGCAGCATGTAGTTTTAGGATAATTTACCCAGATGTTCACACAGATGTTCCCATAAGCCACTGTGCCTTGCCTTTTAAGCAGAAACAAGAATGAGAGGAAACATGTGTATGAGAGAAACAGGGTAAAACGAATGANAGTCATGGTCATGAGGAGAGGCAAAAAGTTGAGCTTAGTGGCACAGGTCCTCTGGTACTGACAAGCTGAAACTGCGGGTGCTCTTTAGATAGTATGGTAGGTGAATAATGCCTCCATTTAGCACATAGCAAGAAGCAAGTCTGTGAGAATCCCAGACAGAATATGGTAACTGGTGCCTACTGACTCTGTCCTACTCTAAGCAACCACCCCTTACTGAGAGCATCAACCAAAAGGAAGCAAATGCAGTTTCTGCATGAAATCCTCAAGAGTATTTTGCAATGGGAAACCAAGGCTCCCAGGGCCTCTCTCTGGCAGAGGATCTGAACAGAGCAGAAATGAAAGGCTTTTACTTAAGGCCAATTAATCTCCATATTCACCCAGTCTCTGGCATCTGGTACTCTAGAACCCATCTTTTGGGACAGTGGTACAAATGTCATTTCACAACACAACCAGTCACCAAGACAGTTTGGGTCTCAGATGTAAGTTGTCATGACTTACACATCAACCACCTCAAACATAGATGTTCAGTAATGCTTGTTCTGATTTATGTGAGCCTTGACTGTTGAGATTAACTTCTAATTGATTTTTTCTTTTCTTTTTAAAAATCATTTATTTATTTTTTTATGTGCATTGGTGTTTTGCCTGCGTTTATNTCTGTGTGAGGGTGTCAAATCACTTGGAGCTGGATTACAGACAGTTGTGAGTTGTCATGTGGGTGCTGGGAATTGAACTCAGGTCCTCTGGAAGAGCACCCAGCCCCTGTAATCAATTTTTCTGAGAACTTCAGATGATGACNATGATGATGGTGGTGATGACAATGACTTAACAAAAGGATTCTTCATTTGTAGACTAGGTACCTGATGTCTATACATCTTATTTTCCAAACTAAATTACCTGTCAGATTCCATATGTGGTGACCACGTTGTTTCCCTTCCACTGCATCTTTAACAGAGAAGAGCAGACCTTTTTCACTCATGCCAGTAGTAGTGCTACAATCATGAAATCAGCTGCAGAAGCTGCCCCCAAACTTTCATAGAGAGAACCACTTCCTTTGGTCACGATCTCTGTCCCTTGCTGGTGCACTGTATCCAGCTGTACATGCCTCCTCTCCAGCACCTGTCCCTCTAGGCTTCTATCTTCTCCAGCTACCTGACCTATCCAAGATCTCAAGACGGTCCATCCACTTCAAATCAATTGCCCTCGTGCCTCTTCTGGGCTTATTATACTTTGTATTTCAGAACTCAGCCTCAGCATCTGTCTGCCTGGCAGCTATTCATGACCCAGACTAGGTTTACTGCCTCCTCATGTGCTCCCACGACATCCTCCATTAACCCTATGAGAATGTTTAACACATGCTTCATTGTATTTGCCAATTTATTTGCTTGCCTGCAAGTTCCTCGAGGCAAGTTGCCATCATTCATTGCATCTCCTATGCCCATCTTAAAACACTTGATGGATGAGATTTTTTTAAAGCATTATAGTTGACTGTAAGACTGTNTTTCTCCCAGACCTAAAAGCAGATTTGATTACTGAATTTACTGACTTTCTACTTCCTCCCACCCCATACAAATCAGAATGTCTTGGGGCTCATAAATCTGAGAAAAACTTGTGAGAAACAGAACACCACACTGAGATAGAATAGACCCCATCCCTTTGTTTCTGGAGGCCAAGAATTCCTTTCCTATGGCTCAGGAATTATGCTATATAATTTCCTCTCTTTGGGAATATATAACCAGCCAAAAAGGCTTTCCAAAATCACCATGCAATATTCATTTTTTAAACTTATTTATGATGTGATTTAGATAAATATAGTTAAACCCACAAATGTTTTAGAATATCGAAATAAACATTCATATAACAAAACATTTCACTTGCTTTTCAGAGAATAGCAAATGAGTTACATTTCTGGCATTGTGAAGACATGCTTGTTGNAAAAATCCANCTAAATGGCTTATTTGAGAATAAATGGACACATGAAATAACAGAGTGATAATTTATTAGCCAGTTTTCTGTTTGTTGTGAGGAAGTTGCTGTCTGGACAGACTTCAGAGCCCTGTCCAGGTCTACCTCCCTCCCCTCTGACTGCTCATTTCCTGTGTCTGGGAACCTCATTGCTTTCTCTCATGGTCATGTTATGTAATTATTCTCATGTGGGTCTGCTCTGCTAACCTTTGGCATTTGCCTTACAGCACAGCTTTCCCCGCTTTAGCCATGGGGGATGGAAGCCATCCGGAACTGCAGGATTGTTCCCCTGGCCAAGGAGGGGAAGATGGTTTCCATTATTGTTGGGAGGTGCTGAGAGGTAAATGGAGTCATGGCTGATGGGATTCCTCCATCAAAGAGTTCACCTCATTACCAGAGTTTGCTTTATTCCATACTGACCATAAAACGCACATGTGGAAACAGTTTAGAAAATAATTTTCATGTAATGTACATGCGCCTGCATGCGTATATGCATGCATGTGTGNTGCCTTGATTTCTGTATTCTGATCGGTAAAAGCAGANGGCCTAGCTTTTTGGTTTCGATGTAGTTTTGTGGTGTAAGTTTNTTAGTTGCAGAAGGTGATCCAGTTAGTGTGGACTGTGCAAAGTAAGGTGAATGGGAGAGGACTGAATGTGCAGCCTCTGCAGCTGGTGTTAGACTGGCGAGATAAACGTGGACTGCTGTAAGAAGTCTCGTCAGCATAGACCTGACACCCTACCGGGGTTCTAAGACTCCTTCTGGACCCACCATGCTCTCTTGGGAGTGGTGGCGATGACTTCCTGTATCTACAGTTTTGTTTTTAACTGGGGCCAGTTTTTCTAGACAAACTTCTGCACTGAGAAGTTAACTGCTGAAGCTAAGTTCAATAATAAAACTGAATGTGTCATTCAGTGTAAATTGTTGATAGCCTTGTATCTAAATTTCCACATCAACAGTTTTCATTTAAATTTGGAGAGTTTGAACTCTCCCCTAAAGTGTTCTTTGACTTCAGGATCCTGAATCAGATGCACCCTCAGAAAGCCTTCCTATCAATTGCACACGTATTAGTGTGAATTTAGATTCTAAGTTCCTCTTTCACTAGCATCTAGTTTTTCAAACAACTTGCCTTAGACTGCTACACATAGTGGAGGCAGACCTCAAACTTTCCATGACTCTTGCTTAAACTCAGGGCTTGGGGCTGGGGAGACAGCTCAGTGGTTAAGAGTAATGTCTGCCCTTGCTGAGGATCTGAGTTTGGTTTCCAGCACCCACATGGCAGTTCAAACCATCTGTAATCCCAGTTCCAGGGAACTCATGCCCTTTTATGTTCTCCTTGGGCACCAGGATGCACAGACATGCACGCAGGCAGAACACTCTACACATAAAAAAGTAAGTAGAGAAGGGACAATTTAAACAAAGCAGGACTCCAATTAATTCAAGTTTGTATTCACAGGCAAAAGAGACGGCAAATAATTAACCATTTGGTTATTGAGTTTCATAAGGATTTTATTTCCTAAATTTTCTTCATTTGCTGTACAATAAAGACATTGGGGAAATAATAGCAAACAAAACACATAGACAGCCTCACCCTCATGCAGCTTAGGTATGAAAGAAGAACAGACAGAAGGAAGATAAATAAGTAAATACGTATGTAGGATAAATGCTGAGAACAATAAAATGAGAAAGAAGAAAGAAAATATATTCATTGTAAAGTGGGTAGAGGAAGGGGCCTCCAAATAAGTTACAAATGAATAAAAATGTCTGTGGGGAACTGAGGGTGTAATTTAGTGAAGTGCTTGCCTGCTGTACTCAAAGGTCTGGATTTGTCTACAGCACCACAGGTTTTTCTTTTTGGGTGGTGTATTTTGTTTGCTATGTTTGGGGCATTTTGTTGTTGTATTGTGTTTTGGGTTTTTTTTATTTTTTTAATTTTTATTTAAAAAATTTTTTAAAGATTTTCTTATTTTACATACCAACCACAGAACCCCCTCTTCCTGCCCCCCAGCCTTGCCCCTGAGAAAGAACTTAAAGTTGGGTGGGTAGGAAGGAGAAAAGGATTTGGAAGGACTCAGATGAGGGGAAGAAAATTATCAAATTATANTTAAATTTAAAAATAGTTTTAAATAATAAAAAATAAATAAAATAAAAAACTGTGGAGGCACACACCTGNAATCCCAGCACTTGGGAGGTAGAGGCAGGAGGCTTTTGGGTTTAAGGTCTTTCTCTACATACAGAATTCAAGGCCAATGTGAACCACATTAAGACCCTGTCTAAAAAAAGAAAAAGACAGAAAAGGAAGAGAAAGGGGGAGAGGGAGGGAAGGGATGGAGGAACAAACTTTGCTGGCTATCTCAGGCAAAAGCTTTCTAGGTACAGGAATCAGCGAGTTCAAAGACCCTGTAACAAGATTACACCTAGAAGGTTAAAAGAAAGCGAGACAGCCATGATGGCTTAGTGGGAGGGACAGAGTGGTAGTGAGGTGACAGGGACAAAGGGTATGACAAGGGAGAAAGGCAGATCACAGAAGCCTAATAGAGGCTAATACATGTCTAAGTCAGGACAGTTCTGAGTTAAAGGAGACATGATTAATAATTACCTATATTTGTGCCTATAGCTAATAGGCACGAATCAGGAGTGATTTGTATATATAGTAAAAAGGGGAAAGAAAATATGTATATACATATACATATATATACATATGTGTGTATGTGTGTATATGAATTGTAAAGTGGGTAGAGAAAGACTAAAAGTTTATGTGGGGAACTGGGACTGTAATAAAGTAGGATGGGTAAAGTAGGAAACATGATCCATCTATCTCCAAGTCTTTGTGAAGTCTGTGGCTTTCTTTTCTGAATGAGCTAGGAAGTATGAGAAAAGGTATGTGCAATGAGGNATGGTCTGGCTTGGACTCTAATGAGAGCATCCCAGCTGCAATGTTGAGAAGCATCTTCACATTAATAAAGTGGAAATAGGCTATCATAAAAGATGTTATGTGTACCAATCTTCTTACAGTCATTTATTTATTTAGTGTGTGTCGGCTCAGGCCATTGCACAAGTGTGGAAGTCAGAGGACAACTTGTGGGAATCAGCCTCCTTCCACCATCTGGGTTTCAGGNATCAAANAGGTTGCCAGGCTGATGGCAAGCATCCTTACCTAATGAGCCATCTTGTGGGCCCAGTATTTTGATATTTATCCTGAGAATGGTATTCCCTAAACTTAGTGTCCACCCTCTGTCAGGCTCGCTAAGGCTATGTCACTAAGAAATTTACAACATGCCACTGTTAAATGAGAAAGCTGATGCACAGAATATTGAAGTAAATCACCTTGAATTCACACAATACGCAAGTGCAGAGTCACCACCAGGGCTCTGACGCCAGAAGTTCTGCTGTAACTCAGTGACAGCTACTTCTCTTCCCAGCACCTCCTAAAGCAAACGCATCCAAACACCATTGCTATCTCAGAAACACAGCTTCCAAGACCTCAGTGACAGAAGCCATCCATCCCTCTTCTCGTGTCCAGTTTTTAAACTTTATTTGTTCACTTATCTATTTATGGCACTGGGAATGGAACCCAGGGCCTCAAATACACCAGGCAAGCGTTCTACCACTGAGCTCCAGTCCACAGTCCCCAGCAGTTTAGTTCTCTATTTAGAATGGAAATAACATATTCTTCAGGAAAATGTGAGCACTCGAGATCTCTCTCCAGTATTGCATCTGTGCCATAAGGCTTGCACACTGCCTCAGAGTACCTGGTAATCAGGATTCGTGTACCCTATATTTATTGTCTTGATAGTGACAGAATAAAACATGGAAAATAAAATTTAGTAAACAGGCTAAGAAGAAGGGTTGAGTTCTTGGATGGACTCTTGCCTAGACACGCACTCAGAGGAATACTTTTGGCCAAACTAACATCTCATAATGTTTCATTTAGCAGCTGAAAGGCCAGGCAACTTGTCTCTAGACACCATACAGAAAGATGAGTGTCTATGGCTCATCCACCCTGTCAGCTGAAATAGAAACCCGGGTTTGGCTGGTAGAACTGAATCTTGTCTTTGTAGGCTTTGTAGGCTTCCTNCGCCTTACCAGGTGCACAAGAATTTAAAGGAGTATATGGAAATGTAACGGGTGACATCTAGGGAAATGTCTAAACTGATTGTTAAAGTCAAAAGTCCTCAGTTTTAAAGGTATTTTTATTTTAAATTGACCTGTGATCCTTGTATGTATTTACAAGATAAAGAGGCATTTCACTACTTATGGTACAGTATGTGATTACAGGATCCTGTTATCTGTATCCATCACACTGACTGGGCATCTGAGAAAGCAGAGGGAAATTGAGGGAAGTTGTGACTTCAAGTTACACATGTTCTTTGATGATACGGGCAAATATTAAAGTTCGTCTGAATCACAGGGAAGTTTTAGAATCTGTTTGTTTGTTTGTTTGTTTGTTTGTTTGTTTGTTTGTTTGTGACAGGGCCTCACTATGTAGTTCTCTATAGTCTAGAACTCACTGTGTAGACCAGGCTATCTTCTAACTCACCAAGATACAACTGCCTCTCCCTCCCAAGTACTGGGACTAAAGGCCACCTGGCTTGTTGAACTTTTTGAAACCATAGAACACAGAAAAAAAATACNATTTTTAATGTAAAACACCTATAAAAACATCTCTTTGAAAACATCTTTCTCCCAGAATAATAGCTGAAATTCCAGCAGTCAATTAATCTCAAAAGATACAGAGAGAAGTAAAGTTGGCTTCAGTTTTTAAAGACAGTATTCCTTGTAAACCATAAGGCACACACACCCTGAAGCACAGGTTAGGAGGCCCTGGGTAGAACTGATACATCTCTAACAGTCAGAACAGGGTTGATGGGGTTCTCCCGACAATTTCTCTGAAGTTATTTTTGCGAAGCGGCATGCCCCAGGTCTGCCTGGTTCTCAGTAATCTGGTCACTGTACCACACTAACACAAGATGAGTACAGCCAAGAGAATTAATAGTAAAAAACTTTCTAAATTATAAAACATAAGCATAAATCTGAAGGAAATAATTCCTTTTTAGCCACCAGCAAAATGTACATCACAGCATCCCCCAAATCAAAATTATCTAAATGCTGTCCACATACTAAGAAGTATCCACAAATACATTTGGTCACTCCTTTTCTCACCGAAATTGAACAAGTTTTCAACTCTTTGTCACATGCTTAGCTGTGTTCATTGCATTATCTTTCACGTAGTAAGAAGAGTGGCACACCAGGCAGCCAGAGTTTTAAGTGGCATTCATGTTTCTAGGAAGGGAAAGAAGGGAAACCTAGCCTTTTTATCTTTAGGGAAGGTTCATGCTAATCAGTAACTAGTCTCTAAAGCTCTTAAAAGATAAAAGTATTACAAACTTGTTCATATTCAATATGAACATTTCTACCTCATATTGTTTGGGTGGGTCAATTAAGTTACATAACTTCGCAGAGGCGGTCATTCCAATCAGCCCTTGTCTTAGTTACTTTTCTATTGTTGTAATAAGACACCATGACAATGGCAACTTATTTACAGAAGAGTTTATTTGGGGCTTATAGTTTAGAGAGTGAGTCCATGACATCATGGCAGGGAGCATGGCAGCAGGCAGACAGGCATGGCACTGGAGCAGCAGCTGAGAGTTTACATCTTAATCTGCAAACAAGAGGCAGAGAGAGAGAGAGAGACTGGGAATAGCACGGGCCTTTGAAACCTCAAAGCCTGCCCCCATTGACATACTGCCTCCAAAAAGGCCACACCTCCTAATCCTTCCCAAACAGTTCCACTGACTGGATACCAGGCATTCGGATATATGAGCCACTCTCAATCATACCATCACAACCCTACCTGCAAGTGAAGCTCCACAGGCAGCCTCCAGTGGCTGCACCGTCCACGTCTCCTGTGGATTTGAAATTCATTCCTTGTTTACAGAGCACTAGTGAACTGTCTGAGGTGATGAACATCTAGTTTCCCTGTGAAATCTCAGGAGACAAAGCCAATTCTAGAGCTGACGGTATCTGATAAAAATTTCTTTCTCAGCCAGAATTTCTGGATATGTGATGAATGACATAGACAGTATTTGTACTGGATTGCTTTTCAGGGTCTGTGATTCTGGGTCCAAGCCTACGTTTTGTTCAGACTACCCCTTCTCCTTGAATGTCATGTCTTTCAAGGGCAGTTCCTCCTCTGGTAGCAGATGCACTCTTGTGCATTTATGTCTTTACATTTGATAAAAATTTTCAGAGAAAATTCTAATTTTCCTTTTTTTAAAAAATAAGGAATGGACACACAGAGGGAGAGAAAATAGTGTATATATTGAGAAGTTTTCCTGCTGGGCCAGTTTCCCCATTTCTGTTTCTTTTATGTAGCTAGTGGTGGGTTGTTTGTTTGTTTGTTTGTTTGTTTGTTTGTTTGTTTGTTTTGACAGGGTGTCACTCTGGACCTAGACAAGCCTTGGCTTGAACTCATGGTAATCCCCTGCCTTAGCTTCCCAAGTTCTTGGATTATAGGTATGAGATATCTGGCTTTCCTGTTTAGTTAGTTTTTAGTTAGATTTAATTAGCAGACAAAGTAACAGGTTTCCTTATAGTAATCCCTCCCTTATTCCTCTCCTCCACCTCCCTGCACTTGACCCCTGCTTGTACCATGCCATAGCCCAGTTTCTTAATCAATACTCTGCACCTTGGGCTTTTCATTTGTCATTATATCCCAGAGGTCTATTCTTTTTACAGTTTCACACTCCTCCAATGGGAGAGAGCATCATAGCTTATATATCATTTGTCCCAATCTTTTGTTTTATGATTATAGATATATGTGTACATCCTACTTATAAGTACGGGTGTGATGAATACATCAGAAACCTCCTCACACAGGATTCCTGGAGCCAAGGCTGACTATGCGTACTGCTCCAGCAACTATTGTCAATTTGTCTCCGTAATAGTCACACTTTCTTGTGCTCCCACTAACAATGTGAAGGGGCTCTGTTTCCTAAACACGCTTTTTTAATTGAGATTTTCTTTCTTTTGTCTTGTCTTTTTTCAATGCCAGGAAAATGTTGAAAATATAGGCCCCTGAGTAAAGCACTTGCCACACCTGAGTTTGAATTGGCAGAGCCCACATAAAAGCCAGACACAGTGGCATGCATCTGTAACCCCAGTGCTCCCCAGACGGGCTGGGAGATGGAGACACGAAGATCTCTAGGACCTGAGGGCCATCTAGCCTGGCATGTGCAGCAGAAAACCAACAAAGAGACCTTGTCTTAAACAGGGTGTAAAGCAAATTCTGAATTCCACATGTGAACTATACTGTTCTCTCTCTCTCTCTCTCTCTCTCTCTCTCTCTCTCTCTCTCTCTTTCACTCACTTGCTTCACTAGTGTTGCTTGTAAAAATAGTGAAATAAATTGGAATAATTTTGGAAAATGTATTGAGTCTCAGAATAAAATGCTCAAGAAATCATTTACTTATGCTTAAAAATAAAGAAGACACTAATTCAAACAAATAGACTAGAAAGCTAGACATTTTCCTACTCTGGGGCAATCAGGAATGCACAGTCTGAGTCAGTGAATTCTACACGCTCATTATTTCAGAATTCATCCTGTTGAAAATTGTCAAGTCCATTCATCTTCATACTAGGTTATTGTTATTAGAAAAAGAATATATGGCACATTTTTCCAGCCTACTGTATATCACAAAATATTCAAAATGGAACCAAATTACTTCCATCTTCCTGGAAGAGATTTTAATTTCAGGTTGAAAATAAAGTGAGGCTGCCATGGAAATAATGGATTATGCTTTTTTCTAGAATCGAATTTGTGAACTGTGACAACTGTCTTCCATTTCGTTTTCACTTGCATTTTTTGACAGAGATTAATGAAAATCCCAGAAGCCAATATGAAAACCTGATCCAAATCCTGCCAGCTGGGCTATGGCTCAGGCGGGAATTGGAGCCTGAGATAGAAGTCTCTAGTGCCAACTTAGATGGTGACACTTTAAGGCTGATGTCATGTGGTAGCCATGAGCATTTTGAGTACCGTGACTAGTTTGGGTCTGGGTCTCATTGCACTGAGCTAAGTGACAAGAACCTCGGTGTGCTGTGCCCTCATCCCATGTGTAGACTGAGGCCCAGGGCAAGCACAGATCCCAGGACACAAGGAGTGATAAGAGCAAAGCTTTCATTCCCATGCAAAGCTCCTCTCCGTTTAGGAACCCAAAGGCTCAGTGGCCTCACTAAGCATAACATCCTGTGTCTCCCACCACTGTCCACTTCAGATTGTCATGTTAAAAGTTAATGGAGCCTAGAGGCCAGAACTGTAACAAAAAAGTGATGACCGTAAGTTTCCAATTAAGATCATAGGGTTGTTTTTTGCTTTTGTTTTTGTTTTTTTACTGTAACAACAAACAAAATAAAATATCACCAAGATTTTTCTGTGATCTTGAATAAGTTATGTAGCATTTTTATCCCTTTGAGTCGTCTCATCTTTAAAAGCATCTTGAGAGCCAACAAGTGGCTCAGTGGGCAAAGTCACTTGCCACTAAGCCCCATGACCTGAGTCTGACAACAGGAAACCACATGGTGGAAGGGAAGAGCCAACTTCAGCAGGCTGTCTTCACACACACACACACACACACACACACACACACACACACACACCCCGCACACAAACCATAAACATACCCATACCACACACATACCCACACCACACACACACATACCACACACACATACCACACACACACACCACACACCCAAATATACACACACCAATAAAAAATGTTAAAATATGTATATATAAGTATATTGATCTAGATTCATTTCCTCTAACNTTTTAGTCTCAGGTCATTTTTGTATTCTTAAAGGTTGTTGAAGGGGCTGGAGAGATAGCTCAACAGTTAAAAGTGCTTGTTCATCTTCCAGAGGACCTGAGTTCAGATCCCAGCATCCACACCTCAGAGGCAGCTCCCACCTGTCCGTAACTGCAGCCCCAGGGAATCGCATGCCTTCTTCTGGCCTCCTCCACCCCTGCACGCATGTGTGCACGCATGTGTGCACGCATGTGTGCGTACTCACACACAGGCACACACATATACACATAAATAAAAATAAAAACAAACTTTTAGATTTAGGTACTTTGAGGACTCCACAACTAGTGTCTTTATGACCGCATTACAAGTCAAAACTTGGAATTCTGTAAAATATACATGCCTTAATTCACAGGAAAGGAAAGTAAACCATTAAGTATTAGGCTATTTTAATGGAGAAAGGGGTGTTTTAAAACAAAAAAGATATTTAACAAGAAGAATGGCATTAATTTGAATTTGTATAAATCTATTTAATATCTAGCTTAATAAAATNCAACTGAATTCTCTTATTAGTTCCTGGTTTAGACCTGTTGAATTAGGTTGTTTTGGTTTAAAAACATACATGAACACATAAGGCCCCTCACATATAAGTAGTTGGAGAAAAAAGAGAAATAGCTTTTTCATATAATTATAACGATTCTTTAATAGAATAGCTAAACTCTGCCTTTGGCAGTTTTTTAAAGATTGAGTTTGATGTGGCCTGAGAAACTGCTGATGAACTTTCCACACACTTGCACCAAAACCTCAGGTGTGCTTTACAGGCATCCTTAGAAGCATATGGCTTCGTAATGGCTGTCAGTAGACGAGCACTGGGTTTGTTGTTTTATTTTTCTTTTAATTCATATAGGTCTTCTAACTGTTGGCCTCTTTGTGATGCAACACCAAAAACTCATCCACCAGTAACACTACCAGCTTTGTCAGCCAGGGGACTAAAAAGATTCACCCTCTTCATGGAGCTTGAAGACTGAAAGCAGATTGCACTGCCCTGACCAGTGTGACCACGCGTTATTTCCAATGATACAGATAAAACAAGTCAAACTCATTTTCAAAGCTTGGAAAAAGTATGATGGTATATAACAGACCCTTGACTAGAAGCTTAAAATTAATTAATTGAAATTGTCTGTGAAGTCACTATAATATTTACATTGCAATGTTTATAGTCCACTGAGTTAATTTACTATATGGTTTAGCTTGTCCTTTGAAAGTCATAAAGTAGGCTTCCCACATTCAAAACATACTGTCTTGTGGCTTCACCCATGGAATTTCCCAAGTTCTGACAACCTTCATTCTTTTGTGTAGGGAAAAAAACTAGAGGAATAAAGGACTAAGGCAATCCGTGGGAAAAATAAAAGAGAAATTGAGGCAACAGNATGAATCATCTAGACTAGGGAGAAGGTAGTGGTCAGGCTAAGAGTACATGAAGCAATGGTTTCAAAGAAACACATTCCAATTGGATGTGAAAATAATGTATCATTAAAGAGATCACTGAGAATTTGGGGGTGGTTGACTTCTGGCCCAGCATTTTTTAACTGGCAGAGACCAGAACCGAGATTCAAAGATTTCAGCTGGGGCTCAAGCTGGAAGCTCAGTATCCACCGTCCCGTCCTGTCCCGTCCCGTTCCCCCCCCCACCCCCCGGTGTGATGCATCCTCTCTGTGGTAAAAGGGCCTCTTGTGACTCTGATAGTCTGCACTGCACATAGCACTTAGTCAGGCTCCTGGAGCCTGGCGGGGGACTTGTTAAAATACATGGTACTTTCACATGCNGTCACTTGGTAATGAAGTCCTCTTTCGTTTGTTGGTTCTAATTTATACTTCTGCCATTAGAACTGCGATTTTATCCTCTAACAAATTTCTGTTACTAGATACCCAGAACTACCCCTGTCTTCTTCCCCATCATATCAACCACAGCATCGGTGGTACTCTTCCTCAGAACACATGTGGCATCGTTTCCCTTCATGCTGCATACCCTATCTTTACAGGCTCATTGTTTCCACATACACACAAGATAATTGTGAACACATGACACAGTCCACAATGAGGAACTAACTCAAGTTCTGAAGAATTTGCACATTAAGTCAGTGCATCTGCTGCATGTTTTCAGATGTGCTGTTCCAGTCTTCCTGATTATTGCCACCATTGTCACTGAGAGACTACTACCTAAGTCTGGACCTCTGCTCATTTATTTGCTCAAGTTTCGCTTTTTTGTCTGCTTGTCTTAAATAAGCATCAGAGTGTCCTATCACAGAGATTTATGATTAAAAGAAAGTCCAAATTTTTCCATTAGCTTTTCAGCCTTGTTACGTGTCCTCCTCAGTGCACTTATCGTCTGTCAATAACTCTGCTTGCCTTTCATGACACCAAACCTCAGGCCTCCCATCACAACTTGAAATCCTTTCTCCATCCAGGCAGTCAGGGCTCACTCTTTGCTACGTGAACCTCTGCTCTGAACTGACCCCACTAAGCACTGACCGGTGCTTCTGCTGCTACATAGTAAAATTTCAGTATTGAGAACATCTCATTTTTCTGCTTTGAAATTATACTCTTTCCACCCAGTGATCCACTGGTTTTATGTTTGCAAACTAGGAAGTCTTGGGTCCTTTGTTTCTGGATCAGTTTCTGTGAATCAGTTACTCGAGGGAACACTCTGGTTCCCACCCATCGGGTGCCTGAGACTGCAGTGTGAGGAGCCAAGCGTCTTAGGTGAATATTCTGTCCTCTAGGGAAAGAAATGCTCTGGCCCTGGAACTCTGGAACTCTGTTTTGTTTTGCTTTTCCATTCGGTTGCTTTTGTTTTGTTTTGTTTTGTTTTGTTTTTGAAACAAGGTCTCTCTGTGTAGCCCTGGCTGTCCTGGAACTCACTCTGTAGACCAGGCTAGCCTCAAACTCACAGAGATCCTCCTGCCTCTGCCTCCCCAGCGCTGGGACTAAAGGTGTGTGCCACCACCTCCAACATTGGATCTGTCTTTAAAAGTCATTTTTTGGGCTGGAGAGATGGCTCAGTGATTAAAGGGTAGGCTCACAAGCAAAGGGGGGAAAATCTCTTTCTGTTCTATTCTCTCTTCCCGCTGGTTAGTATTAACATCTATGCGTATCATATTCCAGAAAATGAAGTAAGCCCTCAGTCCAAAAAAAACCCAAAAAACCTGAAACACTGACTATTCAGAAGTAAATGATATGGCTAGGCTAGTAGTTAAAAAAAAAACAGTAACAACCATTCTATGCACTCCAACACAAGTCAGAGGAGTAAGGCAAACCCTCAAGCCTCAGAACCCGCCCATTGGAGGAAGCAATGTTCACCTTTGCTGTGCACCAGATCCTGTAGGACTCACTGTGCCATCGCAGTCGTTTAATACACCAGCCACATGGTGCAGATGCTCTCTTTACCACAGTTTTCCACTGAGGAACAGGGGTGTGTGCTCTTCGTGGTGAGATCACATGGCTTGTCCTTCTGTGGAGGTCCTGGTGTGTAGCTTAGAGCTTCAGGTACCATGATTTCTGCCTGTCTCCTAGACGATAAATTCCTTGAGAATGACGGTCTTTCTGTGAGGTCTGCTGCCACAGGTACCTGCATACTCTTCCTTCACCATCTGCTCTAGTCTGGATCTTGAACACACTCTAAAGGCATTGGAGGCTTAGTTCCCAGTCCATGGCACCACGGGGTGGTAAAGCCTTTAAAGGAAAAGTCTAGAAGGAGGAAGTTAGGTCATTGGGGGCCTGTCCTCAACGAAGACTGTGTAATGTTGGCTCCCTTCTCTTCCTCTGTCTTTGCTTCAAGGCTGCCTTGAGGTAAGCAGTGTGCTCCAGCACGCACTCCCTGCCATGGAGTGCTGCTTCACCATAGGCCCAAAGGCAATGAGGCTGAACAGCCATAGACCTCTGAAACCANGAACCACCATAAGCTTTCCTTTAAATTTGATTGTCTGGGATATTTTGTCACAATGACAGAACCTCCTTAGCAAAATGAGACCAAAAATAGAGCTAGCTATGGGCCATCAATGACAAAGTTCATATTTCTAGACCTTTCCTTGTGCTAAGCCCTGCATTATCTCTGCTGCTACCTAGTCATTAGTCCTTTGAGGAGGCTACTGTAGCTACCATCACTTATAAAGGAGAAGACAGAGGAGTGACCCAGTATGTCTGAGCCATGAGTAAGAAGGTGGCCAGGTCAGACCCAGTCCAAAGCTGAAACCAAGTGTCCTCTGTCCCCTGTGTCCCTGAGAGCACACACAGCCAGACCAGAACAGCATGCTCCTTCTCTGAATGTCACATACTACAGGAGGCAAGAAGAATCTGACAAAGAAAATGTGTGTGGAGGACACAGAAGCCAGTTTTTACTACATTTGTGTGATAGCTCTGCCTCAATCCTGAAGCAACTGAAGCACAGTGGAAGAGCAAAACCCATTCCCTGTCATGAGAGAGATTGATTTTCTAGACTCTGACTGGATATCGGCAACAGCCAGAACTCAGGTTCTCACTGAAAGTCCTGCCCTGGGTATCAATAACCAGAACTCAGGTTCTCACTGAAAGTCCTGCCCTGGGTATCAATAACCAGAACTCAGGTTCTCACTGAAAGTCCTGCCCTGGGTATCAATAACCAGAACTCAGGTTCTCACTGAAAGTCCTGCCCTGGGTATCAATAACCAGAACTCAGGTTCTCACTGAAAGTCCTGCCCTGGGTATCAATAACCAGAACTCAGGTTCTCACTGAAAGTCCTGCCCTGGGTATCAATAACCAGAACTCAGGTTCTCACTGAAAGTCCTGCCCTGGGTATCAATACCCAGAACTCAGGTTCTCACTGAAAGCCCTGCCCTGGGTCTGTCTCTTATACACATCTAGATGTGTATAAGAGACAGGGGAAGGAGAGGGAAGGAGAGGAGGGGAAGATAAGAGAGAGAAAAGTCAGTCCCTGCTCTTTGAGGTCTGCCGTCTGTTGGTTCCAAGTGACCCACAATAATATGTGTTCCAGGGAAAGAGAACATTTTCAAACGTTGAGGTTTTAGCTATTGCAGACTATATTAATAAATCCTTCATTCCTGTCTGGGATGGGTGAGACAAAGAGAAACAGAAAAATCGCCCAGCCTTACCAGAGAGTGTGAAAGGAAATCAAGACAAAGGAAAAGCTGCTGCTGGTTTTCTGTGTACGGTTTTAAGATGTGGTGACAATGACAAAAATAATGCCTGAATGATGAGATTAGGTAGTGGCAGATATTAATATCTGGAATCAGAAAACAGTGGTACAATAACTGATTACCCTTTTTTCTCATTAGAGTCATACGTAAATGGCACATTTCAACTTGGGTTTACAAATTATAGCAATAATTTGTAATAGCATTGATATTACAAATATCAATAAATAAAAAAAATAGCATTGATAGTGTGTGTTCAGTTGGCAGGATTCCCACATTAGCATTGTCCTGACTGAGCCTCCCAAACACCCATCGCACCACTATGGCAGGTGTGAGATCATCCTCATTTGACTAGCGCAGAAATAGAGTTCTGATAAGTTAAGTAGCTCACACTAGGTCAGGCAGAAATAGGTGATCCTCTTCACTCTGTCCTGAACAGAGGAATGAACAAACAGCAACAAGCCAGTGAGGCCCAGACACTAGAGTCCTTGTTGCTTTGACTGAGTACCTCTGTGCCATGTTCTTAGGACAGTAAGGGACAAGAGCTGGAAGCCACACAGCCCCAAACTGTTAGGATGGTTTTTCCCCTCATCAATGTATTGTGTATATATATTTATTTTTTTCTGCTCATCCGGCTCTAACTGGCTACTAGCTCTCATGCTCACTGCTCATGGTCTCCTTGAGTAATGGTTCTGATGCAGTGTCTGAGCCTCTTGGCAGTTAGGAATGCCTGTGCTTCAGCCCAACCCCAGAGCTGCTGAGTCACAAGTTCTGGGACACAGTACAACAATCTGTGTGGTAAGGAGCCCTCCTGGTGCCTCTGATGCTGTTCAGTTCCCCAAAGCNGCCAGCCTAGCTGCCCACACATCTTCTCTTTCCTTCTGTCCTCCTCCAAAGGTTTTGGTGTAGTTCCTGGGATGTTATGCTTCAACCTCAACAGCATTAACCTCCTGCATTGCGTGGTTATTTGGAGGAGATACTGCCCCGTGCCTTGCAAGATATCAGCAACATCCTTAGCATCTACTCCCCAGATGTCAGGAACATCTTTCCTAGTCCTTAATACTCAGAGGATTCTGATATTGTCACGTATCCCCAAGAGACACAACATTATTACCCCTGGTTGATCAGCACAGGTCTGGGTGGTGACTCAAGTGCTGGGGTTTTTTCATTTGCTCCCTCAATCTTTATACAAACCAATACTGAGAACTACTTCTCAGAAGTGTTTCTGCTGGTGATTAGCTTGAATCTGCAACAAGTTAAAGAAGAAAAACTAAGCTTGTAGCACTGGATATGAAGTAACAATAAGCCTACCTCTGATGGAGACTTCCTTTACCTATACAATGAGTAGGGATCACTAGGGGTAATTTCACATCATCTTTTCCATTCCAGACTTTGTCCTTACTTCTGGTTGTCAGGCATGTTCCAGAAAAGCAGCACAAATTGACATTGTATATGCCAAATAATATACTGCTTTGCACAAAAATACAAAATACAGAAGTGGACATAAAAGGTGCCTGGGGAATGCAGCCATTCTGAAAGTAGGCCCTCATATGTGTATCAAATTATACACATTTGTAAGTAACCTGTGTCTGGCAGGTTTGAGAAAAAGGTACCCTGTCGATTTTATGACGTTCACTTGACGCAATCCAAATCAACCACATGAAATGGAGTTTCTACATTAATTTGCCCTCTTAGAATGTGCATATGCTTCAGTGGTTACAACAAGGCCAGTGTCCCCTGCTGAGAGGACTGTCCTCTGTAGTGTGCAGTGCTCATCTGAACTCCTGCAGAAAGAGGAGACAAGATAAGGATCCCACAGGACGTGTACTATCTCCCGGCCTTCCATGGACCTCCTAGGAAGCCATGCACCTATCACCCAAAGTAGGGTTTATGGCAGACAACCACTCTGTAACCTAAGCTGCCACTTCCCCTACTCAGTCTATATATCATTTCACTTAACAAAAATAGTGGAAATGCTACTTTGGAGCACTGATACGTTGGAAATAGAAAATAAATCACNGCGTAAATATGTTCTCAGAGCCTGCATACTGTCATTTCAGAACATGAAAACATGATCCTGAATTCAAGAGTTAGAGTCACTGAGTGATTCAGGAGCGAGTTGGAACCACTGATGCATTCGGTACTGACTCTGTCTAGGTACCACATGGTGTTCTCAAAGAGACACAAACATGGAGCTTTCATAACACAGGCCTTTTTATGGCAATAAAAATAAGCTCTGACTCCCCATGTTCCAAAATGACCCTTTGAACCAGTTTGACTTGACAACTTGTTTGTTGTTTCTGTCATGGAATTGATCGTCGTCGCTTGCTAACAAAGAAATCAGCAGTTGTTTTTCTGTGGTCGAGATACCATACTAAATAGCTGCTAATCAAGTGTGATCCTGGCTTAAACTCTTTCATCAAAGTATTTTTCAAGCCCAAGACCTTTTGCTTAGGCAATAGTGCTTCCTATTAAATTACCCTAGAAAAAGAAAATACAATAAACTTTTAAAAGGATTTTTGCATATGTTCCCATTTGTTTAAAAAAAAAAAGAAAGTTTGTATGCACATTTGCAAGTTTTCAGTAAGAAAATACATAGCTAACAGCAAGGGTTGCCTTTGGGTGGGAAGTTTGGGGGTCTTGATAGACTCACTGTTTGGCTGTCATTATGTAAATATAATACAGTTTAATTCTTACCATTTCAAAATATTGTATTTTTAAGTGTTAGTAAATAATAGGAAGGATGTATCCCTGGCACTGGTCAGAAACCCGAGGAGAGAGAGAGAGAGGAGGAAGTATGTTAGGTGGGTAAAGGCATTTACCATAAAGCCTGGTGACCTGAGTTATTCCCTAGGTTCACATGGTGGAAGGAGACAACCAGCTCTGATCTCCACACTTTTGCTGTCTCACATACACACACACACACACACAGAGAGAGAGAGAGAGAGAGAGAGAGAGAGAGAGAGAGAGAGAGAGAGAGAGAGAAATAAATAAATGTAATAACATACACATAAATAAAGGTAATAGAAAAGTCAGGAAGCTGTGCGCTGTGCTGTTTCCTTTATGATGCCCCCTCCTTTCACTCCTGTTTTATTGCTAAGACAGAGCGAGCAGAAAGATCTCCCAATCTTTCAGCTGATTCTAGTTTGTGGCAAGTTGGCATTAAAACCACGATCTTTGTCTTTCTAAGATGATTCAGCCCGGAAATCGTGCCTTGTGCCCTTACTTGCACCAGACTCTAGGCAGCCACAGTCATATAATTATTCGTGAACTTCACGAATAACGTTAGAGTTCAGAGCAGCATTTTAGTGGAGAGCCTGTGGATGTTCTTGGACAAAGTTTACATAAAAGTTTGATAAGCCGGTTGAGACTGGTTATAGTGCCATGAGGAAGAGGCTGAGTCAGGTTGATCGAAGGAAAGACTTCTTTCAAAAGCTCTTTGGAAAGCGGGAGGGGCTTGAAAGCTAAAAGGAGAAAACCTTCGATATCTGATCACGTGTTCACACACTCATAAAAGTGCAGCTGGGGATACAAGCGGGGGTGCACGCTGGGCCAGCCCTCCGTTTCTTAACTCCCATCTCATCTTTTCAGCTGTTGGCGGGGCGCTGGCCTTTTGACCACAACAATTTTGGAGTGTTTCTCTGCAAGCTGTTCCCCTTTTTGCAGAAATCTTCCGTGGGCATCACCGTCTTGAATCTCTGCGCTCTCAGTGTCGACAGGTAACATGCCTCTTTCCTTTTGCTCTTTAGTGTGGTTTAGAAAATCACTTTTCTCAGAAAAAGAGTGGGAGAGTTGGTACCAGAGACAAGTGTTACCCAAGGTCAAGTGAGTTAAGACATTAGCAGTCTTGTCCCCCGGTGTTTAGAATTGCTTCCCACGTTTGCTAATTAGTTTCCATCTCAGACTCCCACAATATGTACCTAGCACATTTTGCCAATGATATACGATTGGCTTCCATAAGACAATAAAAAAAATAAAATTAGTGTATTGATGGAATAAACTTGCTGGAAACAAGAGACCCAGAATATGCAAACCCTGCATTTTAGACTGGTAATGCACTGATATTACTAAGAAAAGGAAAATACTGTTGAGTTATATTTCAAATGCTTGAGCCAAGCAATGAATGTACAAGGTTGTTATGTTTTTCGCCATACTTTTTGAATGCCTAAAATGTTTCATATTTTTCAAGAGAGAACTTGAGCCAGTTCTGAAAGACCATAATCCTCACAAATGACTTTAAGGAAAAGCTTCCTAAACTAATGATTGCAGACCCAAAATTACAACAACAACAACAACAACAACAACAACAACAAAAGGAATAAGTAAAGGTTTCTGAACATTTGATGATCAAAAATTAATTGAAAATCAAATGTGTAGTGGACCCAAGGTATCTCTGTGCTGTTTGCCCATGTTGTACAAAGTGGCTTGGCGCAGCTTTGGTTCTGAACACACAGCATGGCTTTATGGTGTGTATGTCTTCACACCACACAGGGCCAGTACACACTGCCTGAAACACTTTGGCCCAGATTCAAGACTGTTTTATTTATGAATTGCAGTGTTTATTGTACATATTAAACAAAACGGTTTAATTATAGAAAACAAAGACTTGAATATTTCCCTGCCATCATTGCTAAGCATGCACATGTCTTTGCTTTGACTTGTGTTACAATATTTGATTTTAAGAACTGCTGTTAGGGTCATTGACTTGAGTTTCATTTTAAAATATCATTAAATGAATCAGGATTAGAACAGACTTTCCAACAATTTCTGAAACAGCTCTAAACATACTTTTGCCATTTTGTACTATGTATTGTTTTGTTTTGTTTTGTTTTGGTTTTGGTTTTTGGTTTTTCGAGACNGGGTTTCTCTGCGTAGCTTTGGCGCCTTTCCTGGAACTCACTCGGTAGCCCAGGTTGGCCTCGAACTCACAGAGATCCTCCTGCCTCTGCCTCCCGAGTGCTGGGATTAAAGGCGTGCACCACCACTGCCCGGCTTATACCTGTCTCTTATACACATCTAGATGTGTATAAGAGACAGAACATATACTATTTGTATTAACAAAAAAATAGTGTTCACAACATTGATGATTATAAATCAAAATATTGATCAACTCTGAAAAACATTGAAGATGGTCCACATGGTACAATATCAAAGTCAGCAAAGGTATAATTTTTTAAAAATTATTTTATTTTATATATGTGTGTGCAGGCACCCATAGAGCTAGAAGAGGGCATCAGATCCCTTGAAGCTGGAGTTACCAGGTTGTGAGCACCCAGCATGGGTGCTGAGAACTGAATCTGGGTCTTCCTCAAGAGCAGCAAACACTCTTAACCACTAAGCCATCTGCAGCTTCCCAAAATAGTGTTCTTTGTATAAAAATAAACAGGAACTCCCATGCCATTAGTATATACTATTGCATTCATTTTAGTAAATGATAAAATTGGGCCAGTGAGATGGCACGTTGGGTAAAATCATTAGCCATGCAAGCCCAACGACTTGAGTTCAATGTTCAGAACAGATGTAAAAGTGGAAGAACTGACTCCACAAGCTTGTCTTCTGACCCCTACAAATGCCCTCTGACATGTCACACACTTATTATGCACATACACAATAATAAGTAAATAAAATTATATGTGTACTAAACAATTGGGTTAATTTACTCATGGTACATTATCAGTAAATGTTTCATCTGTGTGCCTATATTATGTGCCTATATACATTGTGCCTCATGAACATTTTCTCAGGCAAGGGGTTAGAGAGATGGGTCCNTATAAGACCAAGCATGTTCTTCCAGAGGACCAGAGTTTGGTGCCTGGCACCCAGATCAGGTAAATTTCAACCACCTGTCATTCCAGCTCCTCTGGTTCCATGGACACCTGCACATACCCCACAACAGACACACATAATTAAAAATTATGACATTTTAAGAAAACTTGGAGGTAGAGAGATTGCTCAGTGGTTGGAGCACTGGCTGCTCTTGCATAGGACCTGGGTTCAGTTCCCAAAATCTACGTGACAGCTCAAAACAGTCTATAACTCCAATGCCAGAAGATCCAATGCCTCCTTAGGCATCCAGGAATCATAGGTGGACAGACACACATGCAGGCAAAATGTCCATACACATTAAATAAAATAAAAAAAAAATGTACCTTTAAAATTTCTCAGGCAGGCTGGAGAGATGTTCAGTGGTTAAGAGCACTGGCTGCTCTTCCAAAGGACCTGGGTTTGGTTCCCAGCACCCTTGGTGGCTCAAAACCACCTGTTAACTCCAGTTCCTGGGGTGCAACATCCTCTTCTGGCCTCTGGGGGCACTGCATGCACATGATGTACATACATAGATGCAGGCAAAAGACCAATATACACAAAATATAAATACAACTAGAGAAATTCTCAAGCAAAAAGGATCATTAATGGTAAAAAATTTAAATGACTTTAAAAAAAATACCTGATTTAAGCCAGGATTAATGTTACACATTAATCCTAGCACACTAGAGGCACAGACAGGCAGATCTCTGAGTTCGAGGCCAGCCTCGTCTACAGAGTGAGTTCCAGGACAGCCAGGACTATACATACACACACACACACACACACACACACACACACACACACACACACACACACAT
>LZPO01097752.1:37273-54855 GCA_001675575.1 Neotoma lepida
TTTGAGAAGAGGGGTGGCCATGGGTCACAAAGAAGGGTATAAGTCAAACTGGTGAGATTTCAGAGTTCATTCCGAGTCTGGAATACACTTTTTTTCTAATAACTCCCCATCTCCTTTCACGCTCCACTTTTCAGCTCTGCTCTAGACTATCCCAAAGCCCTCTCCAATCCCTAGCTGATGACATCCGTTCAAACACGAAACTGTAACTCCTTTCTCCGTAGGCCTCTGTCATGGAAAGGGGGGTGTGTGCTCCATCCATCCATCCATCCATCCATCCATCCGTCCGTCCGTCCATCCAGCTCTGTCCTGGGTCACCTTCAGAGCCCAGGCAGCTGCTTCTAGGCCACATCCACTCAGCCTGCAATTCTGTGGGAAGGGGCTACAAAAGTGGGGTGTGTGGGGGAGTGGAGGGGTGAGAAGAGTGTCGAAGGACTGTGCTGTGCTTCCAAGCAAGGACAGAATCTGGGTTCAGACAGAGGTCCTTCTGCAATGGGATGGACTAGGGGGAGGTCTGTTTAACAGTCTGAAGAAACGAACTCCTTTGGGAGTTTACACTTAATCTGAGATAGAATTCGGGGGTCTAGGAGCTTGGATGGGAAAGAAAATGAGTTTGTTTTCACTAAATTCCTCCTGAAATCTGTCATTTCCTCTGACTTTAAATGTAGATGATAGCCAGGTGATGGTAGCACAAGCCTTTCACCCCAGCATATGGAGGCAGAGGCAGGTGAATCTCTGTGAGTTTGAGGCCAGCCTGGTCTACAGAGTGAGCTCCAAGACAACAAGAGCTACACAGGGAAACCCTGTCTCAAAAAACAAAACAAAACAAAAGTTGATAATAAACCACTGCAATGTTTAAGGGTACCATGATTTTTTTAGAGAGAGAAACATATTTGCACAATCTTGGAATATTAATGCTCATTGCTGGTATTAATGCTCAATGCTTGGTAGTTTTTGGAGCCATTGTGTTATTTAATCAGACCCATATGCTATGTAATTTGTTGATAAATACATATCTTTATCAGAATTTTATTTTCNGTATTTTGATAGCTCCATTTCAATGTAATTGGCTTCCACTGTGACCACATACATTTAACTTTGTGCTTATTAAAATACAATTTTGATGTCTGGGAATTTTATCAGTTTATAAAATGATAAAGTTCAATCCCCAGAATCCCTGTAAAAATCTGGTCATGGTGGCACAGGCTTATAAACCCAATGCTGGAAAGGCAAAGGACTGCAAGTCCATAGGCTATAGCCAGATAGCCTAGCCAAATTGGCCAGCCCTAGGTCCCAGTGGGAGACACTGTCTCAAAAAACAAGGTGGATGGCTCCTGAAGAATGGTAGCTAAGGGTGTTCTGTCCTATACACACGCACACACACACATATACATACACACACACATACACACACACATATATACATACACACACACATATACACACACACGCACACACACGCGTGCACACACATACATATATACATACACACATATATACATACATACACACACGCGCGCACACACACACATATATACATACACACACGCACGCACACACACATATACATACACACACGCGCGCACACACACACATACATATACACACACACACACATATTCGCACACACAGTATTGTTCTCAGAAGGAATTCTCATGTTCACCAGATTTCCAAGGGGATCTGTGGCTTTTGACAGTTAAGAAGCCTTGCTTGAACTTGGTCTTCTGAAGCCATTTTTAGATTACTTAAACAGCCATGAAGGGCTCCTTTCCATGTACAGAAGGTGTCAGTGTTCAGGGAACAGGGTGAACATGTCTGTGGGAACTGATTGAGCTATCACAAGAGGCTACGTTACCTTCAGTAAATAAACAGTCTGGAGAAAAAGCATAAGGGAGTAAAAAGCATGCCTTCCCCAGTTCGAGGTTAATTCAGTAAAGCATTTGAGTATCGTTGTCCAACCTTCATTTTTATTCTCCTTTAGAAAGACAGAAAACTGGGGGCTGGAGAGGTGGCTCAGCGGTTAAGAGCACTGACTGCTCTTCCAGAGGACCTGGGTTCAATTCCCAGCACCAACATGGTGGCTCACAACTGTTTGTTAACTCCAGTTCCAGGGGATCTAGCAGCCTCACACATACATGAAGGCAAAACATCAATGCACATAAAATAAACATAAAGTTTTTTTAAAAAAGATAGAAAACTGAACAATCTATATTTGTATAAATCCTTGCCCACAAAGAGAGAGTGCCAAGTCAACCTTTAGCTAGAATGTCTCCACTCAGTAGTTTCCAGGTGGCAAGTATTAAGAGAGGGAGAGAGAGTGGAGTTATTGATGGCTGAGCTGGCTGACTCTGGGGTCACATAGCAGGCATACCAGGCAAAGGGTTAAGTCCCACTAACTGCAGCCACAGATAAGCCATTCACTGATAGCCTTCACTGTCCCTACATTAGACACTCACATTAAGTACACTTTAACCACACNAAGAGTCAGCTGATCTTATCAAAATGTTGAGGCTCATCAATAAACAAAGATGAAAATGTCTCAAATTCCGTTTTATGAACTTCAAGAGGAGACTCCCTGTACTAATTAGAGCTCCTCCATTGTGTAATAGAAATCAGCATGAGGTTCTCAGAAGTATCCTTGTAGGGATAATTAGATCATTTCAATGCACATTTTTTCATATGTCATAGCTTAGAGTACAGCACTTGCCTAGTATGTACAAAGCCCTGGCTAGGCATGATCCCGCGCTGAAAAATAAAGTTAAAAATAAATACTGAGCACACTGCAAGTTCTTTACTGCTGTCAAAGAGGGCAGATATGACCGCATCTACAGCACAAAGACTGTCAGCTGACATTCCAGCACCCANCTTCTCTTTTCCTCACTGGACAGTTTTACCAAGATGTGAAGGACTGGTGGCTCTTCGGGTTCTACTTCTGCATGCCCTTGGTGTGCACGGCCATCTTCTACACNCTTATGACCTGTGAGATGCTCAACAGGAGGAATGGCAGCTTGCGAATTGCCCTCAGTGAACACCTCAAACAGGTAAATCTCCACAGTGCCCGAGAACTTGGCCGAGGCCGTTTTGAAATCAGCAAGCCTGCGAGTGCAGGTAATGGCTTATAAAAGCATCGCAGTCAGCTGCAACTGTACAAATGACAGTGGCTCCATAAGTTTAAAATGGAACTGGAAAACTTCACCACCTAGCAGCTTTTACAGTATCCTTTCCATGCTAAGACATGTTGAGATAGGCAAACACCAGTGTATTACAATTGCCTATGCTATCCAGTACAGTAATATGTTGTACAGATGTATAGTCTAGGAGCAACAAGCTGGACCACACAGCCTACTGTGAGGTAGAGAATACCCTCCAGCAGTGTGTTAGTACACTGTGTGGTGTTTGCACAGGGTTGAAATTGCCTAGCTACACATTCTTCAGAACATATCTCTGTCTTTAAGCGGCACATGACCATGTCGTATGTAACAGATTTATGCTGATTTTCTAAAAATAAAAATGTTCTCTCATAGCTGCTNTCTTTATATAGCCTTAGGAATTCCTTTTGGGAANTGGGAATGCTGCCTGTGAACCAGATGGCCTGGGAGGCTGGGCTTAATGATAGTTAACTCGTGATTACTTCGCCATGTGTGTATGGATGCACTAAAATGGGCTTGTGGCTATGCCAGGACAGAAAGATGCNTGTGGCTATCTTCCTTTGTGGGCTTTGTAGTCTAGTTGTAGAATAAAATACAAATACAAGCAATTAGAAAATAGAATGATGAAGTGCAACCCAAGTAGCCATAAAATACAAAGCCAGGGCACGTATGAAATGGAACTATGNAGAAATTGTCTGTGGTTTGGGGAGGGTGAGGATAAATGTTATTTGTGGGAAAGCAGAGGACAAAAGCGGTTTCAGTTGGAGGATAAAAGCCCTGGGAAAAAGTGGAATGGGCACCAGGCAATCAGGAGGAGGAAAAGGGAAACGAATTTGATCAGATCAGTACCTCAAATAAAACTCAAATAAATGACAGGAAATTTGACTGCACACTGAAGAAGAGGTGAAATCTTGGAGGACCCAAAATTTTAGAAGGAATTTGAACATCCAGTGGGAGTTAATGTGTCTTTTAGGCAGCAGCTAGCTAGAACAGTTATATGTACTTCGNGACTTCAGAAGGCAAAACTTGACTCTTAAACTTCCTAGTCACATGACCTTGGGTGGATTACTTCATGTCTCTANGCTCCTGGTTTCTCATAAGTATGTAATAATATATTTGTAGGTTGCCAAAGGCATGTAAGGTACCTAATAGTGTCCAGTTCCTAGTAGACACTCAGCAAATAATTAATTTATGTTGATTCATAGAGTTAAAGTAGGAGTGCAAGTAAGCTCTTGGTAGCAGTGGGAGAGTATATACGAGCTCTTAATCACAANGAGAGGCAGCAGAAGCTGTTGTTGGAGTCCCTAAAGCTAGCCATATAATTACCACACACCAGCACACATCAGCACCCTTTCAACCACTATGCTCATTACCTGAGCTTCAGGCCCTTGTCTGTAAACTGACTGTAACAATACATGAATCAGTGCTGTTATGAGAATCTCAGGAAGGGATGTGCACACGTGTGCTCTCTGAAGTCCGCTGTGTCACACAAATGGAAGCTATTAGCTTTGACTGACAGCAGTGTTTATGGTGAGAAACTTTAGCCTGACTTTGTTCAGGCTTGGATGTTGCAGATACTTCAGGTGCAAAATTAACCCTTTAAGGCCAGGTGTGGTGGTGCACTTCTTTAATCAAGNAGTAAGGTGGCTGAGGCAGGTGGATCTCTATGAGTTCAAGCCCAGTCTGGTCAACACAGTGAGCCTCAGGCCAGCCAAGGATAAATAGTGAATGAAACATTGTCTCACAAACAAACAAAAACAAAACACAAACAAACAACAAAAAAAACAGCTTTACTAAGCCCCCAGCCCTGCAAATGAGAGTGCTCTATGTCCCTCCCCCAGACAGCTCTCTGAACCACATCCCAGCTGGTGTCATGACTGAGGGCAGGGAGGATAAAAGGCTCCAGTTCTTTGGGCTGCAGCAGCAATTTGGGACAGTGGTCTCTGTGAAGGGCTCAACCAGATGTATTTATTTTAGGCTTCCTGAACTTAATGTTAGACGCCTCGGTTTGAGGCAGCATTATTTTCCAGAATCATTTTCCAGACAGTTTGCAGTCAGTTTGATGTTGATTGGCCCCAGTTACCGACAGTTTGCATTTTATGTCCCTAGCTCTGCTTCNAAATGTGTGTGGGGTGGTATCCCTCAGCGGTGTGAACACAAATGAAGGGTAGAGATGATTCCCAAACTATGGCTGCTCAGACCACGAGCAGACTCAGAGGCTGGTAAAGCTTCAGTTGGAGTCGGTCCCTGGTCAGCACGCCCAGTGCTTCTAACCATCACTGTGGGTAACCCTCCCCTAACCCTCCTGTTTGCAAACAGCAGATCTTTGGAAACTATAAGTCATTAAAAAAGAATTTTGAAATTAAAAGCAAATTTCAACCCAGGCATAGTGGCAAAAGCCTATAATCTAAACACAAGAGAGACAAGGCAAAGGGATCTTTTGAGCCAGGAATTCACAACCAGCATGGGCAACAAAGCCAACCCTGTCTCAAATAAAATAAGTAAATAGTAAATAAAAGCAGAACATTTCCAACAATAGCTTCAAAATCAGAAACAAGTGGAAATGGGTTGCTTTCTCTATACACTTGTCCATTTTAGTGTTGTGTCCAGTCGCCTTGGCTGTCATGTCATCACTAAGGCCAATTGCCTGATACCCACCTTTCAACTAGCCCCTAAGTAGTTGCCCGCTAGCCATCTGCATTCCTCAAAATATACACGCCCTTAACAAATACACATGCTCCCATGCTTAGACTCACAAACACACATGCTGTCATGCTTAGACTCACAAACACACATGCTGTCATGCTTAGACTCACAAACACACATGCTGTCATGCTTAGACTCAACAAACACACATGCCCTCATGCTTAGACTCACAAACACACGTGCTCCCATGCTTAGACTCACAAACACACGTGCTCCCATGCTTAGACTCACAAACACACATGTCTGCATGCTTAGACTCAACAAACACACATGCCCTCATGCTTAGACTCTCAAACACACATGCTCCCATGCTTAGATTCAGCTACGGTGTTGAATCCAGCCAGTTCCTCCTGGCATAGACCTCTGCTGTTGTCCTTGGGACATCTTGAACCTGGCAGCTGCCCAAAGGCATGGTTAATGACTCNTCCATGAGACAGTTGCACTCTGGGTCTTAAAAAGCAGATGTCATGTGAGGGCCACTCTCCAGACTCTTCCCTGGTGTCCCCTCCCGTCTTACATGTCACTATTTCTGCCATGCAACAGCACTAACCTTTATCCCTGTTTGCGTGCACTTGCCCTTAGCGTCGAGAAGTGGCAAAGACCGTGTTCTGTTTGGTTGTCATCTTTGCCCTCTGCTGGTTCCCTCTTCACTTAAGCCGCATTTTGAAGAAGACTGTGTATGATGAGATGGATAAGAACCGATGTGAACTGCTCAGGTATGATTCCAGGTGCCCACGTAGGAAACTAGAGTTTCCCAGCTTTTCATATTTATAGAATGTTTACATTCTTACCAGCTCTGAAACCTAAAATTGTAAACTTAATTATATGTTTTTAGCTGACACAACCCATAACTGATCCCAAAATTTGTGCAAGTCCTGTCTATAATCTTGCCGCTGCCTTCCTGGAGCTGTGCTCAGGGATTTCCACTAACCAAGGCACTGACGCTGTAGTACTTCCTACAAAGTTCTACCTGCCGCCCATGAGACATGGCTTTGGGGCAGGGGAAATGCTGATCTGGGGGATAAATGCTACTTAGCAGATTTTAGAGCAGGATGCTGTAATGACACTGTTTTCTTTTGCTCTAGCTTCTTGTTGCTGATGGATTACATCGGTATCAACTTGGCAACCATGAATTCTTGCATAAACCCAATAGCTCTATATTTTGTGAGCAAGAAATTCAAAAATTGTTTCCAGGTAAGACTGTTTTGCAAGTTCTCTCTCTCTCTCCCTAAGGGCTGCCAGATCAGTGTATTCCATACCCAACTGGCATAGCCAATTCCGTTTATTCCTGCTTTGATCAGGTACATTCCTCTTCATTCATGAAATGAAAATCACTTCCTGTTACCTAGAAAGAGGGTCAGACTGTCAGACTGTCAACAGAGCAGAAGAGCAGTATATATTCAGATGACATGTGCACACGTTAAAGCTAAAAGGACTGGATTACTTGCATGCCAGTTTAGTGCCTGTCTTCAAAAGGAATCCTCAGCTATAAGCACACGCATTTTAAATACAGAAAGCCAATTCACACCTTTCATTGTCTTAGACTTTAATTGGTCTTAGGCAGATACAAGCTCTGCAGCTGAGAAAGCTCTCACTAAAAGCAATTCAAAGGTGCATTTAATAACAACCTTTCCAAGTTGGAGAGGTGGTCCAGCAGTTAAGGACGTTTACTGCTCTTGTAGAGGCCTCAGGTTCCATTCCCAGCACTCAGGTAGTGGCTTAGAGCCATCTGGAACTACAAGTTACAGCGGATTCAGTGCCCTCTTCTGGCCTCCTTGGACACCAAGCACACACATGGTGCACATGCAGGCAAACACTCATACACATAAAATAAAAATAAATCTTAAAAATAGTAAATAATAGCCTCTCCAAGAAAAGTAAATACTTATTACTCTGGACATCTGCACTACTGTGATTTTGCTCGTAGTCAGCTTTCTTGTTTTAAATCTCCTTCCAGACAAGCCAACAACATCTTTAAGAGCTCCAAGCATGTCATTAATGTGTCACTTTCCATTTCTGGAATGACTGTAGCATAGCCCTAATGTTTACTGGGTTGTGTTACCTTGGACCAAGATGTCTAACTTTAGGTCACAGTATATATTATACAAAACAGAGTAGAGGTTGGGGTACAGGCCCTGGAAGCAGCCAACTTTGGCTAACATCACAGCTCAGCATTTGCTAATGGTCTCACCCATGTGTAATGGTGTCCCTTCAAGCTCCCTCAGGTACCTCACCTGAAAAATAGATGAGCTAAGTAACCATCCAGTAAGTACAATTCAGTGTGGATGATGGATGGATGGATAGATGGATGGACGGATAGATAGATACATAGATAGATAGATAGATAGATAGATAGATAGATAGATAGATAGATTAGATAGATGAGAGAGAAAGAGAGAGAGAGAAAGAGAGAGAGAGAGAGAGAGAGAGAGAGAGAGACGTGTCTTAGTTTTTATTGCTACGAAGAGACACCATGACCACGGCAACTCTTATAAAGGGAACATTTGATTGTGGTGGCTCGCTTACAGTTCAGAGGTTCAGTCCGTCATGGTGGGGAGCATGACGACATGCAGGCAGGCATGGTGCTGGAGAAATAGCCGAGTGTCCTACATCTTGCAGGCAATAGGAAGTCAACTGACTCACTGAACAGTATCCTGAGTGTATGAAACCTCAAAGCCTGCCCCCACAGTGACATACTTCCTCCAACAAAGCCACACCTCCTAATAGTGCCACTCCCTGTGAGACATGGGATTATGGGGGCCAATTACATTCAAACTACCATAAGATGATAGAGAGATGATAGATATAGATAGATAGATAGATAGATAGATAGATAGATAGATAGATAGATAGACAGATAGATAGACAGACAGACACACACACACATATAATCAGTACCTAGTATGAGTGGGCTATTGTTTAACATAGAGAAGGAAAATATGGTGACTGCTCTCACAGAACTCACGATCTAAACAGAGTCAGACATATTGCCCATGGCACAAGCAGGTGAGAGTTGATAATGGAGCTTCAGCTGCCATGACTTTGAAGTCTCCTTGGAAAGGTTACAAATCACAAAGTGCTGGGACTAGGTTCCTCACATACAGGTCCTAACTAGTNTATTTTCATATGCTGCATTTGATATCACTTGCTGATTAACTTATATATTAATTATAGGGCAAGGGAAATTCCCTGTTAAAAATCCTCAGAAATTTAAACACATGCCTAAGGGAATGGCCAAGGGAAAGAAGCCAATCTGGAGAGCCCTGCCTTGTAGTTTACATCCTTGGGCCCCCCTATCATCCTTCCTAAAGAGCTGTCAACAGCACCTACAGCCTGGGTTGGCATGAGGGTCAGCTGAGGTACTGATAGATGCCAGGCACCACATGAGGAACATACTCTGATGAAGAGCAGGTCCCCGAAGCCCATTCCCAGCTGTATCTCCTCATGCCCTGGAGGGCCCCCTCTCCAACCAGCACTGCCGTCCCTCCTCTTAACAATGAAGAATGCAGTTGCAATGAAAAGCAAGAGACCATTGCTCCCAATCTCTGCCTGGCCTTGACAAGCTCCAGCTGTCCTCAGTTGTCCGTGGGCATTGACCCCTCCCTCGTGGGCCCCAAGCTTTCATGTGTGGCTAGGGATGGGTAGGCAGTCTGACTCCGTCATTTACACACTCTCTCTTTCCCACCCCCAGTCATGCCTCTGTTGCTGTTGTCACCAGTCCAAAAGCCTCATGACCTCAGTCCCTATGAATGGAACAAGTGTCCAGTGGAAGAACCATGACCAGAACAACCACAACACAGAACGGAGCAGCCACAAGGACAGCATGAACTAACCCTCTGCAGAAACACCAATCACTGTGTCTTCAAGTCCTAGCGGAGGAAATGGTCACANAGCAGCGGACCCCCCTAAACCTCCCAAATTCTCCCCCTGGTCCTCTAATCCATCCCAAGAAAAGAAAAGCTCTCCTGCCCTCCCAACAGCGTGTGGTGGAGCGGCTTCCAACCACAGTCAATGGGTCTTTCCTAGATACTTTATATGATTTGCATGTCATGTCCAACACTTGAAAATTAGAGAGCTGAGGGAGAAAGGAGATTGTTCAAGGAAATCACTCAATATCTGCAATCTTTGCATGAACACAGAGTTTGCAAGTTCATGACCAGCATTCATGCAGTTCTATGGAACAGCCAGTGAGAATGCTCATCACAAGACTCTAGAGCAGGGGTTCTCAACCTTCCTAATGCTGCAACCCTTTAACACAGTTCCTCATGTGGTGATGACCTCCAATTATAAAATCATTTTTGAGCTACTTCATAACTGTAATTTTGCTACTATTAATGAATCATAATATAAATATCTGATATTTCTGATGATCGTGGGTGACCCCTCTGAAAGGGTCATTCAACCCCTAGAGGGGTCTCAACCCATAGGTTGAGAACCACTGATCTAGAAGTTATGCTGGGTTTACTAGCACATGCCTATAATCCTAGAATTGAAGAAGTGAGGCAAAGGCAATCAGGAGTTCGAGGTTAGCCTCACCTGCATGGTTCAAAAAAGCCTGGGCTATACGAGATTCTGTCTCAGAAACACAAACAGATAAAAAGAGTTTAGAGAGTGTGACAAAGGTTCTTTTCTTTAGCCAAACACACTGTGAGGTTAAAGTACTTTTTTGGAAATGTCATTCAGCGTTAGTATTTTATAACTGCATAATACCATAGAAATGATTGTTCTATCATATTTACATATACTAAGAAGAAGAGGAGGAGGAGAGGCACCAGACGAGCATCACTGTTTTATTTGTAAAATATGAATTCTAAAGCTGCCACAAATACAGCCAGACTGGTAACCACCAGAGCAGTTTAACAACTGCTAACCAAAGAATTTCTAAGAACCTGTATTTTCTTTCTTTCGTCTTTTTTTGTTTAAAGATGTTTTTATTAGAGCACATTTGGATTTTGTTCTGTTTTAATTTTGAGACAGAGTTTCGCTATGTAGGCCAAGCTAGCCCCTGAACTCACAGAGATCCACCTGCTTCTGCCTCCCAAGTGCTGGGATTAAAGGCGTGCACCACTGCATCTGGCTTGAGCATATTTTTATGTTAAATTAAAACAATAATACTTGAGCTGGGTGAGATGGCACATGCCACATGCTTAATGCCCTTCACACTTGGGAGGCTGAGGTAGGATGATTGTGAGTGGGAAACTGTTTGTAGTGAGGAGAAAGACTCTGCCTCATAATAACAGTGATTAATAATAATACTGACATCCAATGGTTCTATTTTTCATAAGCCATCTTTTAATGTGAAACCATGTCCTAAGGCTTCAATGAGTCACTGAAGGATGTCTGAGACTCCCAGTGCCATGTCTGATGCATACCTAGGAGGAAAATGCTGAATATTTTTTGAGGACCTGAAAATTTTCTTTAAGTTCTAGAATAGTAGTACATANATAATACCTAGTCCCTTTTATGCTCTCAGTTTCTTCTACAATGATGACTGGCTACAAGGCTTTCCTGCTCATTCCTTTTTCCAGACAGGAAACAATTTCAAAGTGGCCAAATGAGCTGATTGTGTCGAAGGAAATGTAGTTGTACCTGCGTGAACCTTTAACTCTTTGCTGATATGAACCTAAATCTCCATCCTGTCTCCAGATTCCCAGTGGTCACCATTTCAAAGGCCCACAGTAACTCTACTGGGCATTTTCCCAGGTGTTTACAGGCTGTGAGCATGACAAATATCTTTTATTTTGTGTGTATATAAATATATAAATAATTGTAAATTTATTTTAGCCAGATTTTCTGTGATAGTCTCTATGGAATGTGTGTGTGTGTGTGTGTGTGTTATGGTACATATGGATTTAATATAATCTTAGAATACCCTGTGCTTGTGCCAAAGCACATATTGGGAGTGGATTCTAGTTGATTGTTCATTATACAATCCACTTTGGTCAGTTTTTGCACATGAGAATCTCAAGGGTTCCATATTTGTGACCCAGTTACCATTACTATTATGGACAGCATCATGCAAGGGAATGAGTCATAGGCTAACAGTAGGGGATTTTGTTAGGTTGGGTGATTTCAAAAAGCAGTATTTGGCGTCATAGGGTTGCCCATGCCGGAGCAAACAGTTTTATATTGGAAGTATTATACTTCTCTCTTTATTTCCTTGGGTGTTTTTTGTTTGGTTTTTGGTTTTTGTGTGTGTGTGTGTGTGTGTGTGTGTGTGTGTGTGTGTGTATTTTCTCTTACTTCTTGCACTGGGGATTAAGCCCACGACCTTACTTATGCTAGGCAAGTGCTCTACCACTGAGCTACATCCCCAGCCAAGTATTACTTTGTTGTAATCTTCAACTGTGGTGCAACTGACAAGTTACCTGGAGTTTCTGTCATACACCATCAGACAGATTATTGGTGAAAAACCAGCTGTGGTAACTTCTTGTGTCATATTTTATTACAGTTAATGCATTAGGTTCTGGTTGAATTTCAGGGCTGAGAAATGCTGCCCCTCTGTGTGTTAGTAGCCAAGTCCCATTACACCACTGGAGTGTCACACACCTATACATACCTATAATTAGACATAGATCACACAGTTTTGTTTATTAGACTGTTGTCTTTTTAAAGATGCTTTTTTACAGATAAGATGTATTTTTTAAATTCCGAAAATCATAGATATGAATACACAGGCTTCGGTGTGCATTTTGTTTATGGACTGGTAATGATGGTTCACTCATACAGACAGTTCTAATTTCTACCTTTACCATATTTCCAACAAATAACTTTGTAGAAATGAGCCAGAAGCTAAGGGTCTGCATTGGTAGTGGCCCATTAAACAGAAAATAAAGGTTTACAGAAGCATTGCAAGTGTCTTTCTCTCTCATTTTATCTTTTTTCCCCAGATACAGGATTTCTCTGTGTAGCCCTGACTGTCTTAGAACTCACTCTCTAGACCAGGCTGGCCTCGAACTCAGAGATCTACCACCAGTGCTGGTGTGTCTCTTCATTTTAAGTAAATCATTCTAGGGAGTGTCTGTTACATAATGTCTTGAAATTTCTCCTTAGTAACAGCCTGTCAAGCAATTTTACTTCCGAACAACTACTTGTCCTGTAGTCCAATCCCCATCACCCTGCTTTGTTGTACTGAACAATTAACTCTCTCATCCCTCCTTTATCTTTCTAGTAAAATTTTACTGCTAGNTATTGGATATANGGCAGTGAGCAAAACAGGTAAAGTCCCAGATCTTATCGAGCTTGCAATCCAGAGGAATTAAGAGCCAGTAAACAATATGCTATGTGACTACCCAGAGGAAGACACACATCCATAGCCACTGTCTNTTTGACATCTCCAATTAGATGGCCAATAGACCATAATATATACAGAATGAACCAGATCTCCCAACCTATGCTACCATAATATTCTTCTGTCAGTTAGATACAGCTCCATCTTTGGGCTAGTTAAGACAAACATTTGAAGTCACTTTATTCTTTTCTCTTACACTTTACACCAACATCTCAATAATTCAAGGAGGTCCCTTGGAGATTAGGCCCACAACTGTGCCACTTTTCCGCCCACCACCTCNACCGCTTACCTGTGCCATCTATGTCATCGATGACACTGTCATCTGTGGTCAATGTAACTGTAGCGGGTCCCATCCTGTCTACTTGTTTCCTGCCTTGCACATGCCCACACTCATGGAGACTGTACTCCATCCACACCGTGATTAGGTAAAGCCAGGCTAGCCAGCATCCTTGTGGGCGTGAGGGTGGGGCCTAAGAAAGCACTGGGTGACAAAGACGTCTGTCCCACTGTGCTGAGGCTCAAAGCTTGTGAGCTGGAGCTGGCACCCATGGTTTGGGCACGAGGAAGAAAAGCAATCTATCCNTGTCACAAAGACTGGAAAGAGTGTTTGGGTCGCCAGTTCTGGGTTTTCTTAATGCTTCCCACGGCTTGTATTGTTTTAAGTCAGTAAATATTACTTCCCATTCAAAAGAGTAAATGTACCCAGGGACTGGAGGTCTTCTTCAGGGGTAGTGTACTTACCTACCACGTGAGAGGACTGATTATCCATCCCCAGCACTGCAAATATAAATAATACACAAACAAACAAATCTACCCAACAAATCTTAAAGTACTAANATAANAAACAAAGTGGACATAGGTCCAAATAGCCAAGCTAGGCGTGCATCTAGAGTAACCTGATACCTGCATTCTTCTGCCCAGTGCTGCTAGCCCCTGGTACAGTATGCAGATGATGACCTATGCCTGGGTGAAGTGAATGTTCTGTAAGGCTCCTGGTGCTTCCAGGCTAGTGATTCTAGTTTCTGTGTTGGTGATAACCAGTGCTGTGCCATCTCCATTGATTCTACCGACACGTGAAACAGGCAAAGTTAGATCAGAATACACATCCACCATACATGCACTGACTGGTTCTGAAATGTTAGTGAGGTCTTCCTATTTTAACACTTCCCAGTGGTTTTTAAATAATCCTGTGTTTGCTAGTGTTTCTATCGTACTTTTTCTCTGAGTAGTAACAAAGATGACCCGGTGTCTATATTTGGTCAGCACTGTGCACTGTGCTCTTTATTTCTATAATAAAACTGAGAAAAGCTTCAACTCTAAGAATCATAAAATAATAAAGGACTAAAAATGCTTGCCGCCGGGCGGTGGTGGCGCACGCCTTTAATCCCAGCACTGGGAGGCAGAGGCAGGCGGATCTCTGTGAGTTCGAGGCCTGCCTGGGCTACCAAGTGAGTTCCAGGAAAGGCGCGAAGCTACACAGAGAAACCCTATCTCGAAAAAAAAAAAAAAATGCTTGCCTTTGCAAGGCTGGTCTTCCGTAAGGAAGCAGACTAGAAGGCTCCCTTTGTCTCCCCTCTGTTCCCGAGCTTTGGCACCGGGATGATTCAGTAGAATTTATCAAATGTGTTTGTTCCTGGGAGTAATTAAACCAGGAGCGGCAATGCCAACACTAAATAGAATCAGAAGAGTCATGGAACCTCCCTAGAGCAATAGAGAGAATTCCAAAGATTTTTCCTTTTTAGTTCTAAACTACCGTCCTCTTATCTGGTCGATGATCAATGCTTATTTCAATGTGATTCTGTGAAGGCAGATATAATTATGTGTTTGGTGTTGTGTGATTTGTCCCAGATGGGAGTCATGACCATGCCCAGACTATGCACTATCCCATTGTCAGCCAAGTCACTGGCCCAGGCCCCTCCAGGGCACAGCCCTGACTCACTCCATTTACGCACTTTTTCCCAGACTACAGCCACTTCTCCATCAACTGTAGCTCTCTGCTGTCTTCAAGTGTAACTAGTAAGTCCTAAGAAGAAAATCTACCAACACACACGTGTGCATGTGTGTGTGTGTGTGTGTGTGTGCAGGAGAAGGCTTGGAGCATTTAATAGGCTGTAAATCAACAAGAGGAGAACCATGCTTGATAGCAGTTGTGGGAGAGGAAATGCAGGCGGCATCGGTCACCGGCTGATCCCAGAAAGACAGTTCAAGAGAAAAACATCCTCTGCATTCCTGAGACAGAAGAACTGAGATTGGTGTGGAGACAAAACAAAGACAACTGAGGGATCAAGGTCTCCGAGGAAGTAAGAGGACACAGCAGCCACACTCCAGAAGGCTGATTCTTCTCCGCCGACAGCCAACCGGGCCTGCCCCTTTGGTCATGTCTTCCTAGGAGTCTCTGTCCTCTGACTCTATTTTGAGTCTAAGGACAAGAAGAGGACTTATATAATGTTTAAAAACACAGGCACAGCAGGTAAAGGCATTTGCCACAGAAGCCTGATGACTCAAGTTCAATCCCAGGAATCCTTGTAGACATAGAGAGTACCAACTCCTCAAAGTTGTCCTCTGACCTCCAGACATCCATGATACATGTGCACCACCTCCACCTCCATATAACAATAGCAATAATAATCATTTTTAGGATAAAATATTACTTAAACATTGGAAAGATAACCAGCCAAAGTCACCTGCATGNGCACTTACTTTGCCTGGACCAACCCCTGGCTGGGGATGGGGGTGGGAGAGGGGGTGGGGTGGGGAGAGCTAATCTATAGCTCTGATCAAAAAGGATCTTAGAGACTGTCACTGCTCAGGGACCAACACAGCGACACCTCAGGAAACAACCAGATGCCCTGGTCTATAATGTATATGGTGACCAGAAAATGTGTGTGCCTACATGTACAAGCATGTCTACGTGATTTTATATGAGAAGGAATTTCGATGTCTCTCAATCTGAGTTTCAGTGCTTGGGTTAAAGCTCCAAGCCTCACACATGGTAGGCAAGCACTTGACCACTGAGCTACAACCACAACCAAAATTTTCTCAACAGTTGCTTACAGAAAAAGTGAGAGCATTTGATTACACATGTATGTTTTCTTACAGAACTGAGAGGGACTATAAACTTCCAGTTTACTGAAGATGTATCTGCATGGTGATGCCTTAGCACCCGCAGCAGGACACACTGAGTCTTTCTCAGGATCCCGAGCCCATCGGTGATAGCGATGTGAGAGATGAAACCCTGGAGCAGTCTGGCTTCCTTTATCTTCCCTAGGAGAGTCTGTCCAGGGATGGACTGTTTTCTAACTACCCTCCTCCGTCCCTAGGCAGCACGTTCCCCAGTGTGCTTGAGCCTGGTGTTGATTAGGCAGGGACCCTGGATTTCTCTACATTGTCTCTGTTTCCCTGATTCCACGACACTTGTAGGCATCCAATAAATCCGTTATAAATTGCAAAGTTTCTTGGACCCTGCTAGGTGGCACAGTCACACATGTCTACAGTCTGCCTGATATCCAAGGGATATTTTCAACCAAACCCCAGAGAGGTCAAAGGAGCTTCATCTACTGGACTATGAACCAGTCAAGGCAAAATGATGGTGTAAGTTCTGACCATCATCATTATCCCACCAGACTAGCTCAGTACTCCAGGGAGTGTTTTGTGGTTATATTTACATAATCTCAACCAGGAATTATGATATGTGACNTACAATTTTGCAAGCTCTTGCCTCTTTAATTATACAGGATGCAACAAGAATAAGATGGTCAGCTTAAATGTTACCTCCCCAGAGGGACCTTATCTGACCACATAATCTGAGCCATCCAGTCACTCTGTTACATCACTACATCACCCCACTTTAATTCTCTATGGAGCACATACTGCTTGGGTTTTTTTTTCTTTGCTCACCTAAGAGTGGGTCTATTTATCTCCCCTCACTATGTAAAAGACCTGATCTGCTTCATGGTTTATAGTTGGGGACAGCTTATACCATTGCCACCGCCTAGTGTAATTCCAGGTGGCACACAGTGTACCCTCAGTGTGTAGACATTAATGAACTTAAATCAATGAGACACAATAGAAAATGAGTAGGTGGCTACCTTTAATCCAGGTTAAATCTTCCTTATCTGAAATGCTTGAGGCCAGAAATAAGTCACATTTTGGAGTTTGGGTGGACTGGGCATATTTGCATAAAATTTAGTTGAACTTCCCTAATCCAAATTTCTGGAACCTCCAATGTTTCAAAATCTGAGACATTTTAAACATCTTGCAGCATTGAAAGTTTTTAGACTTCAGACTTTCTGATTGAAGAGACTCTGCCTATGTCTGAGGAAGCAATTCTGGAGAAGCAATGTCATCAGGAACTAGATGACAGCCAAGGGGTTTTGACTATTACACTGACCTGCAGGCTTTCTTATTGATATACTGTTCTTATGAATGGAGATTTTTTT
>LZPO01097753.1:0-12550 GCA_001675575.1 Neotoma lepida
AAGCAATGAGACAACCATTTCTGAGATTAGCCTTTCAGAGACTTCGGTGTCTATTTATTTAGTACCTTTCAGCCTGTGTCAATTACTCTGAGGAATCATGAGTTACACTGTGGTGAAGTCTTGTGGTCAGGAGTTTAGTAAGGGTGAGTGTGTCCTGGCTAACAGCCAGGAAAGTGTTGAGGCCCTTAGTAAAATGAGCTGCAAACAGCTACTAGGTGAGTTTGAAGTAGAACCTGCCCNGGTTGCAGCTACAGATTAACTATGGCCTTCAGTGATGTTTTGCAGTATGGTTAAGAGACCCTGACCTGGAGGACCAAAGTAAGTCATATGTATATTTTCACTCCTAGAAACCATGAGGTGTAAACATGTATAGTAGAACAAGCCCATAGGGTCAAGGAAATTGGCTCAGACCAGTTGCCAAGGCATGCACATAATGTACGTACTCCTTATGAGCCAACCTGGAGTCTGCTTGAGAGCCTAGCAACAGGCGCTGTCAGAGTTCCTGATTGTGCCAAGCCAATGAGGGATGACCACTCAATGCCATCAGATTACAACACAGACTGGGTGCTGGGAGGAGGGTAAAAGGAGTTTGTTGTTTGCCTTCAACTGACTTCCNGTGTCTGTGCCGTTGATGCTGTGCCTTCTCACCCCCTCCCACAAGGGTACTGTTAGGATCCAGCAACAAGTATTCATTGTTTCAGTGGCTGTTTTGGATACTATACCATGCAGTGAATCAATCCTTCTTTCACTCTGTCATCCTTGCAATCTACCTCATCTGCTTTCAAATGTTGACCGAACATCTTCTACGTGCTGGGTGTTATGTCAGGTATTGTGAGTGTGACGTTGGACACAGCAGACTGAACAAACCATGGAAACATACATGCACCCTTTGGGTTCCCATGCTCACCATGGAGACCGACTTGAACAAATGACCTTATGAGTTAAATTGAAATAAAAAGTGTTTGGCAGCATAATAATGGACTGAATTATTCTGGGTGAGGTGGGCTATTACAAAAGGCCTTTTTAAATTGTGGTATATCAGTGGCATGATTTTCATTTGGTTTACCATCAACTATGTCAGTTAGGAGAGAATTATTTCTCTANAGGATATCCAGTCACCTAGATGAATTTTATCCAGAATTTCTTAGAGTTAACAAAGCCAATGGTAACTCAGGTCTCACATAAAGTGTTTCCATATTTGCACATAACCTAAGCATACTTCTAAATACTTTATTCCTAGATCACTTAGACCACAAATAAGTAGTTTTTATCCTACATTGTTTGGGGAAAAGTGACAAAAAATTGTCTGTATGTGTTCAGTAAAAGTATAATTTTTTTTTCAAATAATTTCAACCTGGAATTGGTTGAATCTGCACCTTCAGAAACTGACTATATTTATCATGAATATAGTCTTATGAATATGTCTTAGCATAACATACTAATAAGTTGAGACTATCTCCAAAGATACATCTGTTTATATGAACTCAAGTGCATGAGCCATATTCTGATTCTCTAAAGCTTTTCTACATGAAATAAAGACAGTTTTTTGTGTCATTCAACTTGTCTTTTGCTAGCTCACTGTCTTGAGCATTGCTTTCCTTTTTACATATCCTNCCACATCTGTAGACACCATGTTGCTACAATTGAGCAACAAAGCTGTGATTATTTGTCAAATTACAAATAGGTAGACAATCAACAGGAAACATGACTGCTGATTATTTCTATCCCCTCTCAAAAGTCAGCTGACAGTCGATGTGAAGGCCACATCTACCAAAGCACAGAGTCAAGTTTTAGGACATGTGTGTTTGTTTTCACAGTGTCAAACTGGATTGACAATATTGTCTTTCCTAACAGTCCAAGGCCCTGGAGATGCACCAAAAGGTCACCAGGTATCTTTTGGGATTTGAAATTCCTCAGAGAAGTTACGGTGAGAGAGCAAGCAAGTCATGGTAAGGATAGATACACAGAATATAAACAGCAGATGGTAGCAAGATGCTACTGATGAAGGCTACCAAGATGAAACAGATGAATGTGTATTCAACTGGAAGGCAAAGAGGTTTTTTTTTTCTAATTAATTAATTGTGCAGTGCTCACTCTCATGTACTGAACAGAAATTGAAGTCTGATAGACTTATTAATTGTTTCTCTACCTTATACTCTTGTTGAACTTGGTGTTCCTTAGTTGGCTAAAAGGCTGGTTAGCTTCTGAATCCCCCTGTCTGCACCCCCTAGGCACTGGAGTTACAAATGAATGCTACCATGTTTTTTTTTTTTTCCATTACATGGCTGCTGGAGATCTGAACTTGGGTCTTCATGTTTGTATGACATACCCTTTGCCCACGGAGCTATCTTCTCAGTCCTTTGAAAGAAAAATATTTTTTTAAGGTGAAAAAAACAAAAAACAAAAAAACTCCACAAAAACCAGCAAGAGGTTGAGCGTGTATTCATTGTTCCCGAGGAACCCCTGCGACATTACATAGAGTCAGATATAATAAAAGCATTGCATTGCTGCCTCAAGGCTGAGTGGCAAGGGTAGGGCAGGTGCAGTGCTGGACTGTCCCTTGGATCCTGGCTTTGAAAACAAAACACACAGAAACAACCAATGAAAGCTGTCCCATGATTCCAAATTAAGGTGCTCTCATTTGCAGAAATGATTGCAAAAATATTTCTGTGAGTAGAAGCGAGAATAAAAGAGGAAGAGGTAAAGTCAGGAAAGATGTAGGTGTCAGCTCACGTAGTTCTCCTTCTGTCTAGATGATGGGATTTCTACCAAATGCTTTTAGGTTCCTGTCCACAGAGAGAATTGCAGTGTGAATACAATTAGCCTATAACCACAGGAGGACAATACAAAACAGGACAGTGTGCCAGCATACTGAAAACTCTCAATTTCCTCAGTAACCTTCTTAGAACCATTCATTGAATGTAGTTTTGGAACTCAGAGAAAAGTAAGCAAAAGTCCATGAAAACAAGAAAATGCTATAGATTAGTCTACAAAGAGATGGCATACGGTTCACTACAGTGGCTTGGTGACCGTGGAATCATGCCCAAGGTCCTGGGTCTATTTATTGTGTTGGTTGCAAATAACAGAAAGCATGACCCAAACTGCTAAGAAAACGTTTTGGTTTTTCCAACTCATGTGATTGTAAGTCAAAAATATGAAGAGCTAAGGCTGTATCCCGCTATTCAGTTATAGCTCAATAAAAGTTGGTCCTTAATGTCTCTGTCTCCAGGCGTCCTTGAGCACATCCGTGATAAAGCATGTGTTAAGAGAAGGACAAGGAGCTCCCTTTTAGAAGGCTCCACTAGGAGAAGCATTCTTCTTGATAGTGGTTTGTACTGAGTCAACCTTCTCCTGTCTTCCTCACGTAGTATGGTGATAGGAATACATTCTCCTGGTTGGGTGAAGTCATTTTGAGATCCACTTTTAAACCAAGGGAGGGGCCAATTCTTCTTAAAGTGCCTGTTAACTGAGAGAGGTCCTCATCCCTTGAACAAAGAGGACGTTCTTACAAACAGAAAGGAGATGAGGGCAAGTCCTCAAAAGCTACCATTTTCTGTGATAGAATAAGCTCTACACAGCAGGATGCGTGATGTCTCTAGTTACCTGTGCTTCTCATAGGAGGCATAAGTAGAACGATAACTTTGACCNCTCACTCTGGTCTAATGAGTCTTCCTGGGGGAGAACCAACACATTGATTGTCTAAAGACATCGAGGCAGTCTGAGAGTCACTGGGTATGATTTGCAAGGCTCTGGGCCTCAAACGCGAGCGGAGACTGTAAGCTTTCCAAGCCTGTGGTGTGAGATGTCTTCTGGCTTTAAGCACCCAGCCTTCCTCTGAGATGAGTGGGTGTACACAGCAAGAGGTATAGATTGTCTGTGACAAGTGTTTGAATATGTAAGATTTAAGAATTTTATGCCCCTCTTGGAGCTATGAATAACCCAATGGCTGGTAAAAGGAACCATAGGCTATTATTTCTTCCATAAGTGATTGAGACAGGGCCATAATTAATGAACAGTCATACAAATGCCAAAACCTGGTAAAGTGGTTTAAATAGGAGGGGAGAAATCCTCCACACCAACCCACAGGTGACCTTCTAAAGAGAAAATGGGTTTCGTGCCATAAATAAACATAGTAAGTATAGTGAACAGGAAGTGGCTCATTGTTTTTTTAAAAAGGGATCAGCTGATTATCTCTGATTATGTAAATGCCAGAGAGCAATTTTAAGTATTCTAAAGATAACTAGAATAATTTACAAATGCCTGCATGCAAAGTGGCAAGGAAGCAGTGTCCACAGTAGGAAAACATGCTGACCTGGCCAGAAGACCTTCAGAAATGAACCTGCAAGGAAGAGTCCAGGTTCTCTTCCATCATCTTGTCACTGACCAATGCCAGAAACCAGAACTGGGAGGTAAAGTTTGATTTCTGAAAGCAAAAAGATAAAGAGCCTGTTTCAAGGAAACAGGTGTGATTAAAACAAGAAAAGTCGCATCAAAGTGTTATAGCAGTCGTAGGTCCTCCATCCTGAGAACAGACTTGGTGCTCAGATATTTCCGGAATCAGTTTTATTTCCAGTACTGATAAGCAAGCCAGTGATTATGTCTAAGCTTTGGCTTATGCTTCTGTAAAATGGGAATAAATAGCCTCTCCCTCCTATAAATTAGTTCCTAAAAGATGTGTATGACAGCGATCATAATAGGTACTCAACAGTGGTTATTTCTCAAAGGAAGGGTTTATCCCTTTCTAGCCTCTGTGCATAAAATTGTAGAGAATGGCTTCAGGCATCAGTGTCATGAGTTGCCTTAGCTTTTCATGACTCACTTTCGCTCACTCGGAGAACAAAAATACTTATCACCATAGACATATTTGACCTGGTTTTATTCACCAGGATTTCTGGGTGCCCAGCACCCAACCTGCCTCACATTAGGTACTCAGCAATCATCTGTTTTCTTCATCTGCTGTGATAGGTCCTCTAGGTAACTGGACAGCTACTCTGTCCGACTATGTAGGGAAGCTAATACGCTGGTCCCCGCTCAGGCTGAGAAGAGAATGTACCTGTTCTAACTCGCACACTCTGTTTTTAACTGTCCAGTTTGAGCAGGCCAGGGGTTCCCCTCTGTCTACCCACCTTAGACAATCTCACCTGTTTACTCCCTTTATTCATCAATAAATTCTTCATTTCCTTCAGCACCATATTCCAAATACATTCATAGCATATCTGGAAGCAAGTGTCCTTCAGTACTACTGGAAAATATCTCTGTGATGGTGGGAAAGAGTTCTCCAATGTCATTACCTCCCAAACCTTCAGAGCCGAGAGTTTCACANGCACATGTAGTTTAGTGTTTCCCCAGTTTTGGCAGCAAAAGAAAGAGGCCTTCATTTCTGAGTACCAAAAATGGGCAAGCACTGAACTAAACAGTTTTAGATATGTTGTATAACTATACTCCTCATCACCCGAGGGATAAAACAAGCATCAATATTTTTATTTTATAATGCAGGAAACTGTAGATCAGAGAACCTGGAAAAGTTGCTCAAGGTCACAGAATAGCCAATGGTCCAAACTGGGATTCAGATAGAGTTTTAAAATGTCCCAAAGTCATGCTGTTTCTACCAGCCTGTCTGCCTCCTTTGTATCCTATGCTTTTTATTATTTTTATCACGTACTTTAGTCATCTTGAAGCTCAGGTCAAATGCTGCACATTGTTTTATGCCAATGTTTCTGACTTGGTTAGAAATACTTTTTTTCCTTTTGAGTGCAGAGATTTAACTGGTATTTTAGAAGTAAAACGCATCCTCAATGCTTTAGGGAGAAACCACCATAGAGTGAGGAGTGTGGAATTGGAAATAAGGCAGATTGATTATTAGCATTTCTGGGAAATGTGTGGACTCATCTTTCTAATTCTCAAAGATGTTGTCTAGCCCACAAGGTGTTTTGAGGTTGATATGAGATAATACACATCGAATATGTAGGCTAAGATCACAAACTTGCTTATTTCTGGAGCCGTAATGCTGGTCTGAGTAGCATGCAGCAGTTGGAGGGATTTTCAAGTGCATGTGATCCTTGGGTTTCAATGCCAAGAAAAAGGAAACACATGGACAGAAGAGAGGAGGGCCAGTACTGNTTCTCTAAGTTTTGGTTTTGGTGCCTAAATTTTCAGGCAGCTTTTTCTGGATTGCAGATGTCTTTAAAACTTGAACTTTGCAGTTGCAAATCTACACAGCATTAATGCAAAATGGAAACAAATGTCTGAACATTATAGCAATGAACTAGATGTATTCATTTCTAGTTTTTCTTGATCTGCCAGCTTTTCCAGTACTAATGTGAACTATACAGTAGTGTATGCACTTTAATAAAAGTGGATCACGCACTTGCGCTTTAAAATCACAAATGTCAGAAGAACTCTCCTCTTCTTCCATAAGAAACAGAAAAATGTGTCTATATCACTAATTAAAGATTTTCAGAACTAATACAATGTTTCCTACGTGAGTTGGGCTTTCTTGAGTGGACACATTTTGTGTATACACGGATGTCATTCCTTGGGATGTGCCTCCTTCTTCATCCACACCCTGACTTGGGAATCACTGCAATTGGATGGTGGTGAATTCTCTCAAAGTGGGCACTGTTCAGTTCTCTCATTCCTGCCAATACCCCAAGCATGGATATGGTTTTTTAATGCACTTCACCAAGTGCGTGTTGGACATATTCCCTGATCTCATTACTACTCAGTTTTTAGTCTCTGCTTTAGGCATTCATTCCTTCAGCTGTTTGATTAGGCGTGGTGAGGGTGCTGTTCTCACCCCTGCGATTTGGTTGGGTGGTCTCTGCTAGGCCAGGTGATCACAGGAAGCCTCTGCTGTGGGATAAGAGTTCGCGGTCATGTTTTTCTTTCGTTTACGTCCTCCGAGTTATCTCTCTCTGTGTGTCCCTTGTTGGTGGGTTAACTGGTTTGTAACAGTGGCTCAGAACTCAGGAGACTGAAAGCAGAACCTACCCTACCTCTTTTAAGACTCGAGTTGGTACCTTGTCTACATTCTGTTGGTCAGACAAAGAGGCAAGACCAGACCAGCTCAGATTCCACAATGGAAAGCGGGAATCCAATGAAAAGGAGTAGAAGAAATTTGTTTGTTGGTGGCCGTCTTTGAGGACAACTCAATCTCCCACATTCTGTGCTTGTCACCTCAAATCTAAGGGCTTTGCTTAGAACTGAGACCTCCCCCACTTTGCCCCATGTCAGGTTTGCAGCTACATACTAAGATGTTGTGTGTGAAGGATTTTAGAAACATTTTTGTAAGGTGTTTTATTTTTATTTTTATTTTTTTTTGTAGTGAATTTATATATTGTGTATGGAGGTTATTGTGGCAATGCAACTTTTCTCTGAAAATCTCTTGTGACAAGCTCTCTGGGTTAAGATAGTTTATGAAAAGAAATAATAACTGTCTTTTATGACTATTTCCTTACACATATATTCCTAAGATTTTGATGATAAGCAAATAGTGGGAAGTTATATGAAATAAAATATCATTTAAGTTGTCATTTAGGGAAACTTTTCCACAATAGTAGATGAGAGGGNGCCTCAATACTAATTNTAGGTGTGTTAGTATAATCACCTGTATTTTATTCTGCCATTATATACAATGATATTCTATTCCCCTTAATAGTCAGGGTGTATTTTTCTTTTAAAGAAAAACTGTCTGGAGTTTCTTATATTTTAAGTGAAATAGTTACATAAAATTAAAATGAAAATAAAAACTAGCTTTACAAAATCTCTCAAGTGTCTGCTCACAGCTATCTGTTTTCCAAGACTGTTTAATAAGATGGACTTGATTTCTNTAAACAGCAGAGGAAGCTCCAGGATACATAAAATGCTAGAGTTAGAGAGAGAGGCTTCCATCACAAACTGGCCCAGCAGCTCTGTTCTCTAGGTGAATGTTGCTGGAAGCTANGAATAGTCAGGAGAAAACATTGCTTAGACCTGTGGTTCTTGACTTGGGGGTTACAATTCCTTTGGGGGTCAAATGACCCTTTCACAGGGGTCTNCTAAGATTATCAGAAAACCCAGATATTTACATTATGATTCATAACAGTAGCAAAATTATAGTTATGAAGTTGCAAAAAAAATAATTTTATGGTTGGGGGTCACCACAACATGAGAAACCGCACTAAAGGGTCATGGCGTTAGGAAAGTTGAGAACCACTGGCTTAGCCAAGTGTGTTGTCTGNAAACCCAGAGAAATACATCTTTGGAAATGTTCCTTAACTCTGTAGCTCAGCAGCAATACTTCTGGAGAAAAAGGAGAAGGAAATAAACACCAACACAATTAAAATTCATCATTTTTAAATAAATACTTTTAGCAAGAATGCTTATACTTTTGGTTGCCTCTTCTTCAATATTGACTAGGAATGAGTCTAGTGCTGTAAGTACAAATTCTACCTCATAAATGTTCAAAAAATTAAGTTAATCTGGATTTGAAACCTAGAATATTGTTATTGGCTTCAATACACTGTTCACACGGAGAAGAGAATATGTCTCTCTGGCCAGTCATTGGCCTCATACAGACCTTTCTTTTCTTTTACTAATTCTCTCCACATATGTTACTGAGATCCAGTAATGTTCCAGTGAGGCAGATAAGGCCCACATGCCAGATGAACAGGCCAAGCCTCAAGTAAAAAAAATCTGTGACATGCACAGTAGCTCCCTGACCCAGAGGAGCCTGAAACTGGACCCCCAAGATGATAACTGCTGACGTAAGACCCAGGGCCAAATCAGGAAATGTCACAATAGCCACAAAAGCAAAGCCCGCCAAATAGCACACACATAAATACCTCAGCCCTTTGTTTAATAAAAAACGAGCTTGCTCGCAACTTCCAGAATCAGTGTCATTGATTCTGCATGTCATTGATTCTGCATCTTCTCACCCCCTGCCCCCAAGGTTACCTGGGCCAGTAGAGCTAGAACAGCAACATTCCAGGCATCATTTGTCAGAGAATAATATAGATACTCCATTTATTTATAGTGAGAGTTACCTTTTCATGGGAGGCTTAGTATTTTCTTATGTTGGGATGGAGCCAGAGTAAATCCTAAATATCCAATGTTTTCATCCGTTTTGATGTAAGTAGTATGGCATGGTCAAGTAGTCCTTGCCTACTTTGAATCTTTCTTACATTTCTCATGTCAGACTAGAATATTTTCTATTTAACAGAACTTCTTTTTAAAGCTGAGCAATACTCNACAAATTTTGTTAAACTNATTATAAATAGGATTTTTTTAAACCTGAGCAATACTATATAAATTTCATTAGACTAATTATAAATGATTTTTATATATGTAAGTGATATTTGTGACTAACTTATAATTATAAATTATTATTATTTCAGCAGAAATAATAATTGTATTATAATGGTACAGAAACTGTTAGCATAATTGCTGAAGGATAACTTACAAATCCACGATGGACATCCTATTCTTCAGGTCCCTTAGCATTTGGCTTGCACTTTTAGGACAATATTGATTTTACAGTTGTCTGTCCATCTGCATCCTTTGCTAGCCAGTGGAGTTACTGAAAGTAGAACTATGTCACCACAGCATTGACCTAAATTATTCATCAATGTCTACTTGGGTAACATTTTATCTAATATAACGCTTCATCAAATACCTTATAAGGAGTGCAATATGATGCTTCTTCACATTTTGTAGACAAGATTTTGAAATCACTAGAGGTTATTGTACACTTGATACCACAATGGTTATGAACATTAAATGAGTAACTTGAATTTGTACTCTATGATTCTAAGTCCAAGGTTCTTTCTCTAAAACCATTCATTTTAGTTTCTTTTCTGTTGCTATGAGAACATACTCAGTCCAAAGAAATTTATGGAAGGAATGGTTTATTTTAGCTCTCACTTCAAACTCTAGTCAGTCCGTCATGGCAGAGAGGCAAGGGCAGCATGAACCTGAAGTAGCTGGTCATTCTGCATTCACACTCAAAAAGAAGTTAGCAATGAATGTAATCTGTGCTCAGTCNCTTTTGCTATCTTATACCATCTAGGATTCCCTGCTTAGTGCAATATTCCTGTCTGTAATTAAGATGGTTCTCCTTCAGAAAGTAATCAAGAAAATCTGTCACAGGCATGTCCAAAGGTCTGTCTTCCAGAAGATTCTAGATTCTGACAAATTGACCGCTAACTCTAACCCTTACACCATGTCACCTCACCACATAGACCATGCCTCTCATTGCTATGATGTGTCTGCAACACTACTTTCTGTGTTCCTGCTTTTCCTTGTANCCATCTCCTCTATGTGCTTAACTGTTTAATGATCTTTTAATCTTTAGATTCAATTGGAGGAGAGAGGCTAGAACAAATAAGCTATTCTCTTANTCTTCTCATCCAGATAAATCATCATTCTTTGTTTGATTTGTTTACTTTTAATAAGTGTAAGTAGTAGAAAGTGACCTGAAATCACCCCAAGGCCAAGTGCAATAACACATACCCACACACTCCCACATGCGCACGCACACACACATACACACAAACACACACACAATCTGACGTGCTATACTGGATTATACTAAAAAGTGTAAAGAAAAAATAAAGACTAAGATTGAGGAAAAAAATAGAGCAGAGTAAATTACGTTTTCAGCTGGAATTAGGTCAGCTTCTGGCCATTATGCCATTTGAGGTTTGTGTTAGCAAATCAGGATGGCTCTATATATCTGTCTCACTGACTCAGAAACTCTTTGGGAGTATTTTAGAATCTTCACTGTAACAACATTTCAGATGACTTCTGAAAATATATAGTGCGGTATAGCATATGCTTCTACTGACGAGGGCAGTGCTTTACAAATTAGTTATAAATAAATTACACAAAAGCCACATGGGGAGCTTGTGGATGCATGTGTTCTGATCTAATAGACCTAAGGTGGAGGTTGAAAGTGCTCGCAGAGTCCCAGGTGATGCTGTTCCTACGGGCCCCATCGACCACACCTTGAATAGCAACTCACAAGATATCAGGGTAACTTGTGATACATGTGCTATGGAAGATGAGATGGAAAAAGNCGATTTTCAAAGCATCACTGTGATTTGTGACAGATATTCCCACCACAGCTCATCAGGAAACTACACTAGAAACTCCAGGTTGCTTTTCCGTGTCCCCAGGGGTGGGCCTCTCATTTGGATTGGCCAAGAAGNAGCGTGNTTTTATGAAGCTTCAGCTGTAAAACTGTGNATCAGAGGAAGACAAATGCAACATATTTTTGGTGGGGCCTTTTGTCCTGCNTTCTCTTNTCTTGAATAGATCATAAAATAATATAAATCTCTTTTCTCGTCTCAAAGAGTTTCACAAAGAGTGAGTTCTTTGTGCAGCGCACCATTTGGACAACTTTCTTAATGCTCATCTGCTTTATTTCTGCCAATTAAGAGCAACAGCTGTCTTGCGGGAACGGCGGTCGTTAGGGAGTGACACAGCTGTGGGATTTAGATGAGATAACAGTTGTACAGCCGAGAGGAGACACTACTGGAGTGCAAACTACCACAGCCTGATCTCTAGCACATACCTAAAGGAAAAAACAAAACAAAACAAAACAAAAACCAAACTCATAGCAAAATCAACTAAAACAACAACTCACATAGGGAAAACAAAAACAAACTATCAAACCAGAGCTGGATAATCCTGAATCAAGTTGTCTGAGACTATTTAAAAAACAAAATTTGAAAAAAAAATGACTTAGATGTGAATTCATAAGTATGAGGCACACCAGGCAATGAAGGTGCTTGAAATCTCTCTAGGATAAATATCTGCACAGAATCAGTACCCTCGTGATGAAATATAATCTGTGAAGTTGAAGTCTATGGCCAGTTACTCTGTGACAAAGAGGGCAGACTTGCAGGAAACAAGGTCAACTGTTATCAATAAGTATTCGAATAGATGATTCATCATAGTAAAAATGTCATTTTATCCATAGGACAACCTAGTAACCCAAGAACTCTATATAAGTAATTCATTTAAATTACCTTCTTTTTTATACTTGCAGATTTCGAAAAGGATATAGGCATCAATATAATTCATCGTTAAAATTAAATTCTGTTATCTAATGTTCTTTGTATACATCCCATGATAGTTAGACTTGCCTATTTTCTTTAGTTCCTCCCAGAATGAATCCTTTTTCATCTTTATACACCTAAATATCACTCATATTTAATAAATGTTATTAAATGTAAATTATGACNCATTTGGGTGTGCTCTCAATCAAAATGAATATTTTTTAACCTTAATTCTCATCCTAGTTTTTCTGTACATTTCTTATGCCACCTGTATCTTTCCTATTGGAGTTACAGTCACTTAGGCATAGCCTTTACCATCTTTACTCACTCATAAATCTACTGAAAACAGGATCTATGTCTGACTCACTTTGCATTTAGGGATTCTATTTTGCTCTGTTGCATAGACATTAAANTATAAAAAGTTAGCTAACAAATTCTCTTGAATCTTCTCTGAGGGGAAGAGGCACTCACTAATTCAGGTTTGGACCAAACGACTGGGATTTTAAAGACAC
>LZPO01097753.1:26424-37354 GCA_001675575.1 Neotoma lepida
CCCTCTGCCTTAAGTGCTGTGCACATAGGAGGCATTTATCAACCACTTCTTGAGTGATAATTGAATAGTGGCCCAGACCCTAAACTTCACAAATTGCTGTTAAATGGAAATACAGTACTATCAACAAAGGCACTGTCTGTGTGGTTAGACTGGGCTATTTGGATTTTCTGTCTGCCACTTGCTGTGTCAGACTGAATAAATCACTTAATCTCTCTGAGCAAGTTTCTTTAACTGAATAATTAGGTTAATAATAGGACTAGCCACCCGGGGAGGACTGTTGTGAGGATTAATTAAATAGGAAATGCACTCAGTGTTAGATCTGAACTTGTTATCACTGAGATAATCTTAGTGTCAGGGTTAAGTGCTCTGTCTACACCCTGGACTTTCCTTTGCAGAACAACAGTCTTTGGTAAGATTTTTCCATTTATGTGTGTACCCCCTGCTAGGTCGTAAGTCTTTGAAGGACCAGGTCTTAACTTTTTTAAATCTCTAAAGTCCACAAATTGGCACAATAAAGGGCCTCAATGAATCTGTTTTTGAATCAGATAAAATTGAATGAGAGAAGCCAGTCCTATTTTAGAACAAGAGCACTGTGGTATTGATTCACGTCAGTTTTAATGTTTCTTCAGATCTGGAGTCATGTATGTAAAAAGGAATTAGCAAAATCTCTTCATCCATTCTTGGTTTTTTTGGGGGGCTTGTTTTGTTTTGTTTTGTTTTGTTTGTTCTTTTGGAGACAATGTCTTAGTTATCCGAGGCTGCCCTTGAGCCTCTTAGGTAACGAGGATCACCTAACTTCCTCGGATCTCCCTGCCTCCATCTTATTGCTAGGATTACAGTTGTGCACCACCATGCCTGGTTTTATGGGATGCTTGGGATTGAAACCAGGACATGGTACAGGATAAGCCCCCTACCAACAGAGCTACATCTCCAGCACTCCTCCCCACCTTTGGGGGCAAAATCCATTCTAGGGGGAACTATACCTCCTTGGACAGACTGTCCAGGAGCTCAGTCCTTGCTTCCTTCCCTGCATTAGCGGCCTCCCAGGCCCCAAAACTGGTTTTTTGATGTCTCCAATGAGAGCTCTTTTAGCAGCTGCTGGGTAGAAGCAGTCGCACCAGCTGAAGTACTGGAAATTTCTCCCTAACTTATAAATAGTTGAAGAGCCTATCTTGGTGAAACGTGAACCGAGCAAATACAGCATTTTCTCTTGGGAGGATGAATTGGGATTCGGTGCAGGAATCTGCCCCGCGTGTTGTGTCAAAGCTGCCGCNCACAAGGCCACATGGCTATGTTATTAATGTAAACACAGCATACAGAAAAAGTCATGAGCTGTCTTCTCCCAATGCTTGCTCCCTAACTAGAGGCCCAGGCCTGCGGGGCCACTGTGTTAGAAGCAGAAATGGACCTGGCAGTCCTTCTGCGACCATGAACTTGTGCAAATACAGAAATAACGTGATGAGTAAACTCCAGGGGAAGTCAGGCTCTCCTGGGGGGTTTGGGGCGCGGTTTCCTTCCTCCTTTTCACAGGAGGAAGAGTAGATAATTTCGATCTCTGATCATGTTTCTATTCTGGCTGGCTACTAGAGGCTTTTTTTTTTTCTATTAATAGCCCTTGTTCACATATTCCAAGTTGTTCATCGCTGTGTCTTTTGGTTCAGAGACCTGAATCTGAGGGAAGAGAGATTTTTACCCAAGTTATACCCAGCTCTTTTGTTCACAATTATTATTTTGATTTAAGGGAGTGATGAGGGTTTGTTAGGTGGAGCTCATTCCTTCAGACAGACTTTGGTGTGGGTGAGGTCTGGTCTCACTATAGAAAATAACGTGAGGAAACATCATGCTTTGGAAACAGACATCCATTCCCGTTCTTCCCTGACCGAGGAGGGTAGCTAGCTGGCATCTCTGAGCTCTAGGGTGGGGGGAGTTAAACCCTGGAACCTTCTTACTGGATGATGTACAGTGCTCAAATTACTGTGCACCTGTGCTCAGTACAATAGCCCGTTAATAGATGGTAGTTCCTTTTTTTTTTCTCCCAGCTTTTTTTCAGAGACAATACTTTCTTCTTAATTATCAAGTTATTTGAATATCAGTTGCCTGAGTTCTCTGATCGCCGCCCTTCAGCGTACACTCCCCATTTGTGGGGGTAATATTCAAACTCTTTTTAAAGGAGCTTTCTTAGGTTTCTTACACTCCGCTATATCCTTTGCTTACTGGCCACAGAAACAACTGGAGAATTTGGGGGAAAGTACTCAGACTCTGGATTTGTTATTACGCATGTTACATGCCAGCTCTGCCAGGAACTATTCGCTGGTATCGGGTTACTCACTCATTCTTTTCCTGGTTCAATTTTACTCACCTGTCGAGCAAGAACAATAGTAATCTCTATTTCAGAGCTTCTCAGGAAAATGAAAAGAGCCTTGCATGAAATGAGCTTGTAGCGGCATATGGCGTATTATAAATACTAAAAATAAAAGAGAAAACAGAGAAAAAAAATTGTACAATCAAAGGCAATGAAATAGGTGTGGACTCANAACAGGGCAGGATGCCCACAGACAAGAGGAATTCGAAGATTGAAAGCATACTNTTACCCCTCAGTAGCTGGGATGACTGAAAAAAATCTATGTCTCTATAAAAAGGAATCTCTCTCCAACTTTTCTTCCCTACCCCTCCTCTGTAGAGTGGGTGAGTTCAGTGACAGACTGTTTTGGAAGGAGCTAGAAATATCAATTTGAAAAATGCTTGGCAACCACTTGAGAGTGATTATCTGACTTAGGAGGAAGAAAGAATACTGAGGTATTCCTCTTAGCCAAATTTAGAAATGTCATGGAGGCTGAATGAATCATCTCTCAGGGGCTTGAAAAGCAGTTTTCCCATACTAAGTGTTGCTTGGTGCCTACCGTTCCAATTCTGCACCCTAGGCTAACCCACCACGGCCCCAGGAGGCTATCCAGTTTGGGCAATGACTAGATANATGCTGGTTTTAATCCTTTAGTCTACATTGACGGACTTGTCTCTCCAACTGAAATGTTACCCCTTGGATTAATGCAGGAAATCCATTAGGGTCACTGCCCTGCACTCTCCGTTCCTGTTAGTCATGAGCTCAACCTGGGCCAATGCAATAACATGAAAAGGATTTTTGACGAAGAATCAAATCTTTCTCTCTTGCTAGAAGCAAACAGAAACATGGTAGTCTTATTGCTGCTGGCAACCATTTTATCAAGGCAGCAAGACTTAAGAGGGATGGCCGCTCTGATGGGCAGCTTGGAGGTGGGAGAGGTAGGTGCTCTAAGATATGGTTAGGTGCCACCAGCCTTCCCCAACTCTCTACTTCTTCTNTTATGCCAAAGCAAATATACTTATTATTAAGCTATTAAAATTAGGGATTCGGTTATTTTCACACCCCTCCCCCAACAAAACAAAACAAAACAAAACAAAACAAAACAAAACAAAACAAAACAAAAGAATGCTATAACTATGCTCACTCCCGACACTTCTCTATATTTGCTGGTAGGCAGCTACTTATGTTTTTAGGTTGCTGTGTGGGTATCTCTATTAGATTGTGTATTACTTGAGACCAGCAGCCACATCCTATCTTTTCTTTTCCCTCTTTCTTTCAGAAGTACTTACCATCGTGTTTTGTAAAGGGCCACAATTTCAGTCTTTGTGGATAAATAGTAGTTGCAAATGATATAGATCTCACAGCCTTTCACTTCGTTGGACGGTGGTGAAGTCTCTATTAAGGACAGCTTGATTTTTTGGATCTGGTGCCATAAAAGTCAATGCCTGGTAAAAGTGAATCAAATCGTGTTCTTTTAGGACCTTGCCCACACTGCTCATGCAGTATTTGGAACTAAAAATCTCATTACAAATGAAACCATTAAATTATGTTTTTATAACATGCAACCAANTGTGCTCCTCCCAGCTTTCCCCCTAACAGGACTAATTTCAGGCAGTCTGTTTATAGAGTGAAGATGAATTTTATNGGTGACAAATGCACTCCTGCATTAGCAAATTAAGTGTACTCTCAAAGGAGGAAAAAAAAAAAACAAACTCAGAGAAAATTGGGCTGTCTGTTCTTGAAATCTAAAAAAAGGACTTATTTCCTCAGGGGACATTCAGTATTTTCATAATCACATAGAAAGGAAAACATGAGCCTCTTGGGCATAACATTAAAATAAATTAATTTTGCTGCCTTATTCATGATGGCTAAAGGCAAACTGGGACCGTTTATTTCTAGAATCCTCTTACTCAAAAAAACCAGGTTCTCCTGTGACCTCCAGCTGAGGTAAGATGAAGAGCTGTGTCAGTGTATGGGAGAGGAAGGGTGTGGAGCTGCTGTCTATCTGAGACTTGTTAATAATAATAGGTAAGTGGCCATGGGAGGAACAAGACCCTACGTCTTTATGACCTTGACTTCACATCATGACAGTGGCGTCTTTTGCTTTCTGTTTTGATATTGTGGGTTATAAAATATCCCCTGATGTTGCGGGCTATGTAATGTCCCCTGATGTTGTGGGCTATATAATGTCCCCCTTTTCCTAGAAGGATGCTGCCTGTGATCAGAATCTGAGGACATCTGCCGTCATTATCCTTCATCCTGTTCAATATATGATCATTTTCCTCTCTGATCTCTTTTAACACACATATCCAGCTTTCTTTTATCTGTGTTTTCATGACCAGCCTCTGTTTGCATACTCATTTTCCTGAAACCCTAGACAATCAACTCACCATGCATGTCTAGTGCTGTGCTACTCTAATTGGTTTTGAAGAANCATCCACCCATCATGGCTGTGGGTTAAGAGCTAAACGTGGGGCCTTTGGAATCCTATTCTTTTAACTATTGANTTTCATGTTTTGTAAAGTATTACAGAGGTGTGGATGACCTCTGCAATTGACCTTGAGCCCCCCAAGACACTGAAAAGTAGNGGTCCCTTCTGGAATTCCACCAGCTGACAATGTTAAAGATGAATAGTATCAGTGATGATGTTTTCTTGCAAAGAAAATAGGCTTTGTCCATAAATAAATAGCTGTCGTGTGCCCACAAATAGATTTTCCCAAGTGTAGGAATATCTTAAAAGCTTGTGAGTGTGACTGTTAACATTTTTTCCTCATTGGCATTTCCCCCTAAATTCCCAAGTGTAGGGATATCTTAAAAGCTTGTGAGTGTNACTGTTAACATTTTTTCCTCATTGGCATTTCCCCCTAAATTTATTAGCAGTGAGGGCATTTAGCTAAGAAACAACATTGTCTTAACCTGTTTTTCGAACTGCGGCATGTCCACTCAGATGGGGCAAATGATTCTGCTCTGATGATAGCAGAGAAACGTGTGGTTGGTTTTATGTCTGAATTTGCAACTGACTCATGTTGCGCTTGCCCAGAAGAACACTTCTTTATTGCAAGGCAAAGTTAAGAGAAAAAACGGACTAGTCACACTCACAGAGGANACGAAGCAGAAAATACTAACCCAAGTTTCCCAAACTGAATTTGCTTCATGCCTTGCCAGCTTGAAAACGGTGGAGCTGCAGGTTAAATGAGAGAATCTTTTGCCTTGTTATGCCACTGGCCGGAAGTAAGTGGCTCAACTTGGAGATTAGATTTACAGGGAAGAGATACCCACCTGCAGAGATATTTAAGCAAGCATGATGGGGGGGACTTCCAAAGCCTTATTTATGTTATGAAGAAAACCATTTTTGAGTAAAACTGCCAATAAATTTCTTGAAATCTCCCTTTCTGACCTTAGGGATGAATTAAGAAAAGAGAAGTTGTCTTTCATAGCATAGTTTTTTTCCCCCTTTAACTTATTCCTGTTAGTTTTAAACATGATAAAATATTTGACACGACTACACAAATGATAGATTGTATTAAACACATTACAAAATAATTACTATCTCGAAAGTAAAGGAAAATAACATTTCAGCAGTAAGTAGAGATAGTAGCAGCTGTGTGCAAGCAAAAGAGAACGGAACACTTAAGGCTTGTAATTACATCTCTCTCCCCTCCCCTTCTACTGGTGGCCTGATGCATCTTAGGATGCATAGCTCTTATGTAGGCATTATAATCACGTGACTGTTCTGCTAACACTTACTACAAATTTATAGATATCTCATGGGTACATGATGCTTCCAGCATTGAAAAATAACAGTCACTGAGATGGCTTGGAGGGAAGTTTTCTTTCCTGAATCTTGAATTGTCTCTACATTTTGATGCACTCAACNGTTTAGCTGCTCAGTTATTCATAGCACTTGGCACTTTGCAAAAGACACAGGCAAAGAGCACACATTCCTGTCAAGACACTTACGATCTCTCTTAAGTGGCAGAGATAGGACAAAACGGAGGCAGCAAGAAGACTAATATACCCACCTAATGTTTCATGTTTCTTAAGTTGTACAATTGGGAGTATGTATGTGTAGGGATACAGAGAATGAAGGACCAGAGGGATGTGTAGAACTGAATTTTGAACTATAGAATTTATGGAGGTATAATGTTAGGTGTCAGAGATTTTTCCAATGATATTTGAGTGCTCGTGACTTAGCTAAACTTTCATTCTATTTTTCTGGAATAAACTACATCTTCACCTTATCTAACTGACTTTTTTGAAATACACACATAATTGCATTTTTCACTTGAGATACAAAGGAAAAAAAAGTTGAATTGGTGGTCCTCAACCTGAACACTGGAATTCAGAGGTCATCAGGCTGCTTGACTCTCCCTCAAAGTAGGGGTCCCCCATGNCTGTTGCTTTTATCCACTTAGAAATTAGTGCACAGTGGGAAAAATCCAAGAACTTTGACTGGATTTAATTTTAGGTCAAATGTGTCAACTCTGTTTTGATTTGAATTGCTGTAAGTGGAAATTAAACACGAAATAAAATATATGCCAAGTGGCTTAAAAGAGACTCTGTCAAGCTGTGGATCGACTCACTGAAAATGTTCTGCAGGTTATATTTTAATTTATTCAAAGTCAAAACTTCGTTTTAAAGATTCATGAAAATTATCTTGTGTATTTGATTCCAAACATAATTTGTTAGCCAATTATGGTTTTAACTGCAAAATAAAAGTTGGGCATTTCAAGGAAATAACTTCATTGTACTTATTTGTGTAAAGTATCTCAATCTAGTCTTGCCTAAGACCGTAGCTAAAGGCCAAGTTTAATTTTACTGCCTGCAAATGCTTTATGATTTTGATTTGTGCTGACTTGTGCAAGGTTAATAAATTCCATTAAAAGAAATGATGTGATTGGAAACTTGTTTTATCTTTGTGCTCTTCTTGACTATTGAGTTCTTACACAGTGTCTGTGTAAGAAAAGTTGACTGCACAGCTTTGGCTCTTTCAGGCATCAGATAGNCATAAAGCCTGGAAAGGTTTGTGTTCACAGTGCAGGGTGCCCAGGACCCTGTGAGAGCAGTGTGTGTTTTTCCATCCTGGGGGAATATACTCTTTTTTGTTAGTGGACAAGCAGAAGCAAGGACTTAGTTTTACAAGTGGAGAAACGGAAGGAAGGACTCAGAATATCAACTCTTTGGGAGGCCCGTTACGGGATCAGCTTTGTGTCCTAGCACAAGTGTTTTGTTCATGGTTCCCATGACTCTGTAACCACAGTATGTGCTATCCAGATGCACTCACAAGAATCCAATAAAGAAAAAAAACGGTTTTATTGTAGGTTCTTGTATAATCACACCACTTGGAACTTAGGTTATGTTTGTATCAGTACTCAGGCATGTAAATATTAGTACAAGAAATAAAAATATTGAGTTAATTAATTAAGCTATTACAAATTCAAGTCAGCAAGTAATTTAATACTATGAAGATACTAGCTATGTCTTATGAAGAATGTATGAATAAGGAAAATCTTATATTCAAAAAGTATTTAAGATGTGTTTGGTAAAATTATGACATGTACTCACCTAATGCTAACAGAAAAGAAATATCTTTGAAATATATTTGAAGTCATGAAGGTTCCTGAAGAAGGCAGATTTATTGCAGAGATGCAAGGGGGTAGGAAGCAGGGAGATGGCACNTTTTAACGTGGAAACATCAGAAAAGGCTTCATAGTAGAGGCAAAACCAGAACCGAGACAGCAAATTATGACATCTCATGATTTCTTTTTTTTGCAACAAACTTTATTTCTTTCCTTTTCATCTCTTAAGTACCATTACTAGAAATAGCTTTATTTTTAAAAAATCTACATGCTCCCAATTTAAATGCCCATGCCAAGTAGTAAGAACATTAAACTTCCACAATTCACTAAATATAAATGTGTGTCTCTGAATTTAATACTGGGAATATTAGAAAATGCCCCATATTGACCAGGCTTTAAAAGATGGGCTAAAGGGTTAATGAGATGGCCCAGCAGGCAAAGGCATGTGCCAGCAAGTCTGACAACCTGAACCCNACTTTAGCTCAAGACCCATGTGGAGGAAGGAGAGGAAGTGTCACCTGCAGGTTGTCCTTTGACCTCTATACACATACTGTGACAAAACACACACGCGCGCACACACACACACCACTCAAATAGAATAAAAATACATAATANGTTAAAAAATACTTAAGAAAGAGAAGCAAGGACGCCTGGGAAGACTGCTCCTCTGTCTAACTGTGAAGAGGCCTGCACTGTAACACCAGGTTGATACCTCGGTGGTNGTCATTACATCTGCTGTGTGTGTGTTTCCGTTACTCTTCTCTGTAGAAGAATAGCATTGCTAGGTTTATAAAGGTCTTAAAACACCTTTCCCTGTGCAGACTGAAACCCAGAGAGGCGANGTCTCATCCTTTGTTAAAGAACTCATATGTAACTATCTTTAAAAGTTCTGCTTCCTAGAACTAGGTAGGCATTGTTTAGCTTAAGTGATGTTTCTCGGCTACTGAAATACAGGGTGTCTGTGGTAATTGTAACGGCATTTATTTTTAATCTATTTTGTTCTTCATGAGACCACTGAAAAACAACAAATATGTTCCTGAAATTAAAATGTCAATGACACTCTGGCCTTTGTCTTTACTCCCTGTTAATGGGAACTGTAATATATGTATATGTACACACACACACACACACACACAGCATATATACATGTTGTCATAGTTAAGGTTTCTATCGCTGTGCTGAAACACCACAACCAAAGCAAATTGGGGAGGAAAGGGTTTATTTGGCTTATACTTCCACATTGCTGTTCATCATTGAAGGAAGTCAGGACAGGAACTCAAACAGGGCAGGATCCTGGAGGCAGGAGCTGATGCAGAAGCCATGGAGGGGTGCTACTTACTGGCTTGCTCAGCCTGCTTTCTTATAGAACCCAGGACCACCTGCCCAAGGATGGCACCACTTCCCCATCAATCACTAATTANGAAAATGCCTTATAGCTGGATCTTATGGAGGCATTTCCTCAACTGAGGCTCCTTGCTTTCAGATGACTCTAGGTTGTGCCAAGTTGACATAACATAGCCAGGACATGTGTGAAGATGTATNCTTTCATACTTTCTAAGCAGCTCTAGAGATGCTTACTGCCATATAAAAGGCTAGGCTTCCTATTTCAGAAGTCATTCTGTTTGTAAACCCAAATGCAGATGTGTGCACCTTATTTTCTGGGCCACTCAAGTGTAATATTTGCTATGAGGCTATGAGGATGTAAATGTAATACAAGATATAGAAACATCTTACNTTACAGTCTTCTGGTTTTAAAGTCTACCTGACTTCATCTGAGGTCTTATCTATATGCNAGGATACTTGAGAAGCTGGCCTCACACTGTACTTTGACTCCTGCTATGTGTCAATAACTTCCCCTGAACTTTGAAAGTATAGAGGAGAAAANACTGCAGATANCATTGCAGGTTACTGGGTTTAAAACTATTCAACTTTGGATACTTTTATGATGCATTGTTTAAGTAGAATGTAAAGGTAGAATGTCATTTTCTCGTAAAAAGAAAAGCAATGCCTATGTTTATAAGAAACTTTACTTTTTATTGTAGTTACATTAGCTTTGTAAAAAGCACACTGGTAGGAGTACAGGGCACTGAGATTAGTGAGGTATGGTCCAGGCATAACCTTTGTGCTCAGCAGAGACACATTGATTTGTGCTAACTCTACCCTTTGACTCAGTAATTGAAATCTTGGCACAAGGAAGCAATCTAATAAAGAAAATACATGTATGCAGAAAGTTATTTATGCCATCATCCTCTATAATGGTGCACAATTAGGTAAATCACAATTAGCATCCANTAAAACGGAGTTAGTTTAATATTTTATAGAATATTCTCTTAGTCACACAGGATGGTGGAGCTCAGAATGACTTAGGTTTTTTTTTCTAAAAAGTTTCTGTTATAATATTTCTACAATTAAATACAACAAAATACAAACACAATTGAGTAATCTAAAATACATACGAGTTTTGTAAACAGCGTTATTAGTCCTGACACCCTACCCTATATTAGACTTTAATATGTAAACTACTTTAATTTGTTTGACTTTGAAATGAAAATGATCAAATAAATGTAGCGTTTGGATTTTTAAAACTAAACAAAGTAAGGAAATTTAAACATCATTTCAGCAAATTAACTAAATAATACCANGAAAGCGGTAGTACTACTACATAAAGTTATAAAACATGTCATAGGCCTAGACGATAGGGCTTAGGCCTAGATGATTTTGCATAATGTTGCAAAACAGAGACTACAATTCCCTCACTGATATGATGCTCACTGCCAGAGCACCCTCATACAGAAATAGCAACACTGACTCCTTCTAAAGCCAAGTGAACAGGCCCACCTGCTGCAAGAGCCCTTACCTGGCTTCAGGATTTCTCTGTAAAGTATTTTTAAATTAAAAAAATGAAAACATAATTATACCACTTTCTCTTTCTCCTTTCCTCCTCACACCCCTCTTTTGTATCCTCACACCCCTCTTTTGCAGCCACCCCCTCCACTTTGGCCTCTTTCTC
>LZPO01097754.1:20944-32212 GCA_001675575.1 Neotoma lepida
ACTCTGGTTATGCATGCCCAAGAAATGCTTGTTGACCAGATTTAATCTTTATAAAATCAAAAGACTTTTTGCATTCTCCTTCCTAATTGTTTCATGTGATGACTTTGGAAGAATGCTAGATTGTTCCAAGTCCANGATTTTATTTTATCTTTACTGATCATCATTTCTCCTTAAAACATCCTATTATGGTCTGGATTTGATAGGCATACATGGTCTGAAACAGTTGTGTTTATTTCTNGTTGTGCCTAGAATTAAAGAAACATTTTAGGAACCTTGCCATGGTGGCTGGCTTTCTGTATCAGCTTTCTTCTCATCCTCTCCTTTGGATTGTGGAGTTAACAGATTAAATGCTGAATCTTCAGCCATTTAGAAAGTAAGAGAAGCAGAAGCAACAACATAACTGTTTTCCATGCAGTATGTGGGTTGAGTTATACTTAAAATTTATTATCTGAAATTTAAATTTAACTAGGGAATTTGTATGCAAAATCAGGCAACTGTCATTATGGGTCTAAGTATTTGCCCTATGTAGGACGATATCANTCACATATCGATTTCAAAGCTCATATCTTTATTCTGGCTATTTTGTGATTTGTAGATTTCTCTTTCATTGGGGAGTGATTAGCAGAGATGCATAGTGCATCACACACAGGCAAATACATCTTCTACCTAAGAGAATGAAAAGTGCATTTGTAACAATATTTAAAGGTGTTCCANGGGTATTTTGCACCAGATCTACTAGGAAAAGTAAAGTGTCCTATTACAGTATATTAGTATTATAACTACTAGGAACAAAAACCAGAATGGAAGATGAAAATAACAAAATCTTCCACATTAAAGCACATTTAAGTTTAAAATCATGAATGGAACCTAATTAAATGCCAGAAGGTATACTAACATAATGTTGAGTTTGCAAATTTAACTACACACAAGTAAGGCAATTTAGACACTAAAAATTCACCAGCAACATTAACTCAACCGCATCGTGCATTGTGCATAATAAAGTTAACATTTAGTAACCAGGGTTGGTGTTCNTAGAGCAAAATATGTGCATCATTAACATTTTCCACAGTTTTTAAAACTCATTTCAAAGGTTGAATATTCTCTTTACAGAAACAATTACTCTTAGAGTTAAAATGTCTGTTAAAATATGTTTATTTTACAGTGTTTCTTTAAAGTCAATTTGGGTTGGATTTTGTTTTAGAAATANCAAAAATATTATAAAAGAAATTAAAGTATCAAGTTTTAAATATAATATAAATCACAATTACCATATAAAATTAGTTTAAAATCAGCTNTATTTATATTATTCTCAAAATATACCAATAGGTATTAGTATTTACTATTATATTTTCTAATAGTCAATTATTATTTGTGTGTGTATGCTGTGCATACATGTTTGTGTGTGTGAATATGCATGTGAACACACTTCAGTGTATGTAGGTTTGAGGACAACCTTGGGTGTCCTCTGGTGCACCACAGCATAATGATGTAGGCTATGCTATTTACTTAATGTATGATCATATGCAGACACATTGCCTTTTTTGAGTCCAGCTTATTCATTTATGAGGTGGAGTTGATAGNGGCACTTGACTCATAGAAGTGTCTTAAGAATTAAATAAACTAATACCTAAAATTTCTTAGAGTAACCAATTGCACTTGATAAAGAATTAGCTAAAGCCCTTAGTATTCACAAATAAATATACTCCACGTGGAGAAAAATAAAGGCGTTTCAAATTATCCTTCATCTACTTCTACAAGTAGAATATTTGAGTATATGAAACATTTGACAATTCTAAAATACCACATTGTTTCAAATCATTACATTTATGNGTTAAAATTATATGATGAATTTCTACTATTGCCAATAAAGCTATGAAAAAGAGTTGCTAAACTTATTGGTAATCATGAAATAAAATCAACGTGAAAATTGTATAGTATTATACAACTGCAACCATAAATGAATAGAAAAAGNCTGGCAATGGTAACACATACCATTAAGGNTCTTGAGCACATGGAATTATCAGTCATTGCTAGAATGAATATAAATCTCTTCAANCATTTTGGACAACTTTCGGCAACTATTACCTGCTAAATTGATGTGTCTATCCTATAATTTAGCAATTCTAGAAATTCATGTGCGTGGGCACCAAAGGAAATTACATGGTGACCCTACTGGCTTTATTCATAGAACAAGACTTGGAACCCATCCAAATTGCTATCAGCAGAGGGAGAAATTGTGGAGTGTTTGCAAAGTAGATTTGTAGGAGGGTAATGAGAATTGAGGTGTGACATTTGCCCCNAGAAACATGGATGTAATGAAAGTATTTGCACATCGTGGTTTCAATCATAAATCTTAAAACTCTCCCTTGGTTTTACAAGTTTAAGTAACTACTATTTTGGAAGGAGGAAGTAGGGCTTCATGAAAACTGCCCATTTCTCTGGGTGCTAGTTAACACANCATGCTGGCTAGTTTTTGACAACTTTACCCAAACTAGAGTCACCTGAGAAGAGAGAACCTTGACTGAGGAATTTCTTTCAACAGATTGGTCTGTGGGGAGATTTTCTTGGTTTCTGATTGGTATGAGAGAGCCCAGTGCACTGTGAGTGGTACCAGTAAACATTGTTTCTCAGAGGATTTTGCTTCACTTCCTGCCTCCAGGTTCCTGTCTTGAGATCCTGCTGTAGCTTCCTTCTGTAAAGTGTAAGCNTAAATAAATCCTTTCCTCTCCCATATTACTCTGGGTCAGTGTTTTATGACAGCAACAAAGAAGCAAAGTAGGACACATGATTCCTTGAAATGAGTTCTTATGATTTGGCCTCTGATCTTTGAACCAAAATTCTTAAAAGTAAGAACTACCTCAAACTNTATTGATTCCTGCTCCCCACACACCTAGAGGATTACATGATTTANGTCTATTGTTCTTTCTAGCATCCTGTAGGGATTTTTTAAAAAAATCAATGTGTGGTGATATTGTGTACCCCCCAATATATTGTGCACCCTAATAAACTTATCTGGGGTCAGAGAACAGAACAGCCACTAGATAGACATAGAGGCCAGAAAATGGTGGCCCACACACCTTTAATCCTATCTCTTGGGAGGCAGAGATCCATCTGTATCTCTGTGAGTTCAAGGCCACATTGGAAACAGCTAGGCATGATGACACACACCTTTAATCCCAGGAAGTGACGGCAGGAAGCAGAAAGGTATATAAGGCGTGAAGACCAGTAACTTGAGGCTTTTTAAGCTTTGAGGCTTTTAGCCGCAGTTCAGCTGAGATTCATTCTGGTGAGGACTCAGAAGCCTGTAGTCTGAGGAAACAAGATCAGCTGAGGAGTTGGCCAGATTAGGTTGGCTGTGGCTTGTTCTGCTTCTCTGATCCTTCAGAATTTACCCCAATATCTGGCCCTGAGCTTTTTATTAATAAGACCTTTTNCATCTTACATCAATGTCTGCTTCAGAAAAAATAAACTCTCATTATTACTATATCAATTCTTTAAAAACAATTCATTAAAATTTTAAGTCTATATAANACTTTGATTAGAAATGTGCTGATGAAGCAAACCAGAGAGCAAATGGTGTATTATATTAATATAATCCAGGAGCCTTTAGAATAGAGCATCCAGAATTAGAATTGAGAAGAAATAAGTATAGGAATGTGTTTGTTGGAGGCAAAGGCAATTGGAAACAAGTTAGACAGGGACCAGATGCTTAGCTCAAGTTTTCTTTGGGAAACAAGACTAAAGAAAATTACTCACAAAAGGTTATAAGACGTCAAGGGAGATGAAAATGAAGTTTACTTTAGTCTTCNATGCTAAGTGTATTGTTTTAAATAACATAGTGTGAGTAGGAAAATATTGTTAACATGATCATTCAAGTTGAGTTAATGATGAACCAAAATTACTTCAGTTTGTGGTTCAGGATATAACTAATAATTGTTTAAAAATGATACGAATAGCATAAGTGTGGGATTTGGGCAAATTTTANTCCCTAATTTTAAGGTAGGAGATGATCTGCTTAGGAAAATGTGGAGTTAATTTAGTAAGTGAAGAAGCCATGTATGTTAAGATCACAGGAGACTTTTATGACCATTTGGAAGTTTCATTAAAAAATGAGTTAGAATCAGATAGAACTGTCATCTGGGTCACTGAAAACGCATCATATTTGAGAGAGACCAATATTGGCTTTGTCTGGACATCTCTAGAGGAGCAAGGCTTCATTTTGGAGGTGAAGTTGCTCAAACCAATCTGAAGAAGATAATCTATATGTATGGCCTCGGATTAAATGTTCAGAAGAGAATTATTAACCCATACCCAAGGTAAAATTACCAGTTCAGACCATCTGGAAATTTAATTTTTATAGCTCAAAAGCCCATTATTGGTAGTTTCATAAAATTTAACTTGATNTATACAGGTATGCAATGATTCATAGTGATGACTGAAGCCTAGGAACACATGATGGATACTGTTGATGGCAGTCCAATCTCCTAAGACTACTTCAGAGCCAATAATCACATAGGAATGTAAAATATTCTCCTACTATATATGCTGACAATGTTGTGTATTTTATCTGACTAAAGATCATGANTCTTCAAAGAAGAATGGTGCTTAATGATTTAAGAGTATACAACAGATACAATTCCATTCTCTGTACTTGTTGTTGGTGACCTTCTGAGTAAAAGAAAATGGTATAGATTTTTAGAAATAGACCTTATGACTGAGACTTATTTCATAAAGGAGTGGATATTATGTGTTCTTATCTGCCACACAGACAAATATATATTCTGATGTTATAAATTTATTTTGTTATTTTACCTTTGTCATTAAACAAAGCAATTGTGAAATTTAAATAACAGAAATATCATTATATTATGAAATAAAGATTTTATAATAGCATACATTCAGACATAGCACAAAAGACATATAGACNCTTTTCCAANACTAAAGCCATTGTTATTTTCACAANGAGAATGTTGGGGGTAAGAAACATTATTTAAGAACAAGCAACTGAAGAACACTATTTTAAATGGAAGAAAGGAGTCTATAGCTCAAGGAATTTCTTTGTTAAAATGCACAAAAGATGGAAAATGGGAGTTAGTGAGCAACTGTGCTGTGACACCCCTGGGAAAAAGGTACATGNGTGTCTACATCTAGTATGTATTCCTGAGAGCTACATCATTCAATTGAAATTTATTTCTACTAGAATATCATAATAGAAAATAATCNGGCTAAATCTGTAAAGTTCATTTTGCTTCATGACTCACTTATTTACAATCTACCTTTTANGCAAAAGTATTTACACAGTGAGATAATTTANTGTATTTTGTAGGAGCTCCTTAGTTCAGTTTTCATTGATTTTATACTCCTGAGTTAGCAGCTCAGGATTTTTAAAACTCTTGTTCCATTGAATTTCTGAAATTCTCCATGTAGGAAGTAACTCCTTATTTCCTGTATGAATAACATCATCATCATCATCATCATCATCATCATCATAGTCATCATCATTGTACAAAATTGTTTTTGAAATATCAAGAATCCCTCTTCTCTCTCTTCTTCTGGACTCCTGGAGCTCTCTCTGCCTGGTGTTTGGCTGTGGATCTCTGCATCTGCTTCCATCAGTTACTGGAGAAAGGCTCTATGATGACAGTTTGGGTATTCACCGATCTGATTACTGGGGTAAGCTAGTTCAGGCACTTTTTCCACTATTGCTAGTAGTATAAGCTGAGAAGAAGAAATCTATGAGCAAGGGACATCAAGATCACAATGGGGAAACCTACAGAGACATCCAAACCAAACTAATGGGAACTTATGAAATTTAGACCAATACGGGTGGAGCCTCCATGGGACTTGACTAGGCCCTCTGCATAACCCACACAGTTGTGTAGCTTGATCTGCTTGAGGGGCCCCCTGGCGGTAGGATCAGGATTCATCCCTGGTGCATGAGCAGGCCTTTGGAGCCCACTACCTATGGTGGGACACCTCACACAGCCTTGAGGCATGGGGAGGTGCTAGGACCCTGTCTCTTATACACATCTAGATGTGTATAAGAGACAGGGGCTGGGGGATGAGGCTGGAAGGGCGGGAGGAGGGAAGAGGGGGATCTGTGCTTGGTATGTAAAATGAATAAAAANANTTTCTTAAAAATAGAAATATCAAGAATCATTTTGGAATTCTAGAAGAGTGCAATATGTGTTGAGGCAGCAGTTGGAAAGTTGGGCTTTCTTTTGAACTCCATTGACTATAAGGGCAATAGGAAGTAGACATGAGTAGTTACTGAGTACATTCATCTCATTGACCTATTGAGAAAGTATTATGCTTTAAAAAATTTGTCCTGGGAAGGAGGGTCTCTATGACCTGAAATGCTTCCAGTTTTTCTTCTGTTTCAAATTATAGCAAATCATTCTATTGTAGTGTTATTTAATATGTAAGTCATACTGCTATGCAAAAAATAAAATATTGCTTAAAATAACTTTAAAACTCCTCAACACTGTGGCTTTTTGTTCATGACAGAATGCATAAGGCATGGAGGAAAGAGCTTGTAAGCAGCTGACTTATTTTGCTGTATTTCTCATATAATAGCATCCTACCAAAATGTAGTTCCAGAGAATGNTTGCTGCTGTTTCCTATGGACTCATNATACATATTGATCAAAAATGGAAACACAGATGTGGTGAGTACTTCCTTGTGGCCTGTTTCCCTGAGTATGTTGTGAAACCTCTAGAAGAAACACTTTTATAATTTAAAGAACAAACAGGTAAAAAGAGACATTACATCTTATTAAAACTTTAGTTCCCTTTCAAACATAACTTCCTGCTCTAAAAGAAAATAATTTTTTAGCTTAGATTCTATTTATTTAAATAATTAAATACCTTTGTTCACATGCGGATTTTTTTTGGTTTTTAAGGACAAATTTTTTTTCATCTATTACTAAAAAGTGTAAATCAATTGGCTGTATTGATGTGTTAAGNATATAAAATTAGATCTTTACCAAATATTATTTTAAAATATAGCAAAATGTGTTTATGATTTCAATAGAAATTATAAAATGTATTAGAAGAAAACATAGGAGAAAAGAGAGTTTTCTCANTNTAAGCAGGGCCAGACCTAAACAGCAATCAAATAGCAGCTATTATAAATCANTACTCTTCAGATGTGAACTGTAAACCGACTACATGCACTTCTCCTTGGAGCACTTTAGGAATATTGACTCTCAGTCTTCATCCCAGGACTTTTACTTGAACTAAATCCCCAGGGATTTGTGTCACAGTAAGTGGTTTTCAACTCTGCCTGTAATTTAGCATCTTCAGAGGGCTATGCACAAATGGTACTCTAAACGATTGAATCTGGATTTGCAAGTATGAAGGTTCCGATGACAGTTTTTATATAAAAGCTCAGTAGTGAAGCTTATTTGCAGCATGAATAAGGAACATTGTTATTGAGAAAAGCATATATAATTAACTCTTCAATAATTGAGCAACACTTAAAATGTAAATAGTCAGAGAAAATATTTGCATCATGAATATAGCAGATAGCTAAGTAGCCTAAAACACAAAAAGATCATTCAAGCTGATTAAAAGTGAGCCCAAGNAATGTAACCTTACATATTCTGATAATTCATAAACAAGGAAGTACCAAACAACACACTTCTAAACAGATACTCACGNTTACAAATGACAAGGAAACCATGACTTTGAAGAACAACAATACACTCTAATTTCCCCATCAGACTGACCAACTAAAATGAAAGGACTGAAGACACAGTGAGGGCGTTTGAAAGTGTAAACTTTGATAACAATGAAGGGATCAAACATTCCCCTTGAAAGGCAATTAAACATGACAGTCAACACTGCAAATATGCAAATAATTTGTCCCAGTAGTTTAATCTCTTAGAATATTCACATNATTGCCAAAAATGTTTATGAATCCATATTGGAATAAAATATATGTTAGGCTACATTCACATCAGACAACATTAGTAAGATATTATGGACATGTTAATTTGATTAAGTATGTGCTGAGAAAATATTCAGTCATAGACCATGTAGTAAGTCTGTATTATAACCCCAGAAAGATATTTATGGTAAATTATTGAGTTAAAAAGAGAAACTTGTAGATTTCTTTCTTTGATTTGCGTTGGTTTTGCTTTCAGATGTGATTTACATGTACAGAACCTGACAGAATGCCCGTTGTGCTGAAATAATTGCTCTTGGCTTGGGACTCAAGGTAGAATAGCAAATTGGAGCCCCTTAATCTTTTATATTTACATGGGTGTTCCTCTTTGCCCACTTTAAATACTTTTGTGTTTGGACTGTCGTTATAGCTCAAAAGTATAATTATCTAGGATCTATCCATTCATCCATCAATCATTCATGCATCTGTCAATCATCCATGCATCCATGTTCTTATAAGAGTCATACACCTATATATTTTAGATATTGGTATCAGGTAGATGTTCGTCTCATGTTATTTAATGACATAGAGCATATAATGCCTAACTTAACACAAGGGAAATTTGGTCATGAGAAAGTTATTATGTAGTAAGAAGCCATCTGCTAGAACTAAATTTAGAAAGTTCAAATTGCATTACAGCATTCTCTGAAAAGAGAATTAGAAAAAACCAGATACAACAGTCATGACAGTGCTGGTATCCTCCTTCCCAGGATGCAATGGATGTACTCATGTTCAATAATAGGACAAAAACAAGGACATCAGTTCTTGGGAAGGACTGAGGATTAGGATAGGGTATGAACCACAAGAACATGAACAGACTTTATGTTATAGTGAGAACATTCTATATCTTGGTTTTTGTGTTTACAACACTGTACACATTTGCAAAAATTCACTTAAGTATACACTGCTTAAGAGGGAAATGTGGACTTCAATAAACTTAGTTTTAAAACATGAAAATCAATATCGAACAAAACAAAATATTGACCTAATAATTCAGTGCACAGAAAGTGGGAATAATTTAAGGGGGTACAAAATTAAATTTAATATCATTAAGCATCGTTGAGAGAACATTCTGGTTCTATCCCAAGAATCTGCTAAAAGTGAAAACTGATAAACATAAAAGACCATGCAGGCATCTTCCTGTCTTCTAATGTTCACAAATGCCCCGTTCTTGGCTGTACATTCCTAGAAACAGCTGAGAATCTGAATTTAAGCATAAATAAGAATATGAAAAAATATGTTTGTTGTTTTTAAAATTTGTCCTTCTATGGAGTAGTATGAAGTGAGGAAGGAGTGCCATTAAGTATGAAGGCAGTTATTGGCTTTTGATTTTTGTTACTGTTCATACTAGCTAAAATATCCTTTCCTGGATAACGAATAACTAAAACATACTTTTAACTTTAGATTACTATTGTGTTTAGATAGCTGAAATCACACCACATAGCATGCATGGGCCAGGAATTTTAGCTTATAATCATTTTTATTAAGGTTCATACTTTACATTCTTATGAAAATACTAATAAATTGCACTTTCATTTTCTTAAATAAACAGAGGACTAGTCTCTTTATAGTCACATTTCATTATGCAGATAAGCCTTGACTTCCTCCAGTGCCTGCACAGCTCCTTGTGTGGTGAAGTTGAACTGCTAGAATGCTATGTTTATCTTTACAAAATTAATTGCTGAGGTCGAAGTGGTTTCTAAAAAGAAAATACTTCCCAAGGGTTTTAGTCAAGCAAAAGCATAATTATTTTGCCCCTTTGTTGGAATTGACACAGAAAAAAAAATAAAGTCCTATAATAAAAAACAAAAGAGAAAAAGAAAAAGCAAAAGGGAAAGAAAGGAAAGAAGGAAGGGAGGGAGGGACAAATGGAAACTTATACATCTGCCTCCTTATTGTTACATCAATTTTATTTTAGATCCTCATATCCTCAAAATGTTAATACAGCAGTCCCTCTTCCTTCTGACCTCTGGAAGGGAAACACAGCACAGATACACCATGTCATTCTTTGCAAGGCACCAGGGCAAGCCCCACCCCAGTGGCTGTTAAGCCTCTATAACCTGCACCACACAGNAGTGCTTTCCTGAGAGAGCATCAAACCAATTTCAGAAGCAAGGCCACTTGAGAATGACAGATTAGCTTCAGGGAAGGTTGACTTAGCTCAGTCGGGAGCTAGCTTAAACACTAAGAGTTAGAGCAGAAATAGAGATTCCCTAAATGAAAAGCTATATTTCTATCCACGTTAAGAAGAGAGGGAAAAAACCCTACAGGGTCACAGCCATTAGTAATTGAAATTTTTATAGCTGACTTTAATAAAAATATCAAATGGAGNCCAGGCCTCATCATTAGTCCTTGATAAAAAGGCAGACAGCGAAGTAAGTAAATTTTTCTTCAGTATGGAACAAGTTACTCATAAACTATTAAGATAGTATGGCAGCATAAAAAGAAACAAATGCATGTATGTTATATATATATATGTATGTATGTATATATACACATATTTGTGTGTGAGTGATTTTTCTTGGGTAAATAATTAAAATATTCTCCTACTATCTCCCAATTATTTACCCTTTGAAGATACCTGTAGAGCAGACACATTTAGAGCATGGTCAGAGGGCAGGAAATGGGCTTCAGTAGTAAAACCTTTCTGAGAGAGAATTTGTGTGTGTGTGTGTGTGTGTGTGTGTGTGTGTGTGTGTGTGTGTGTGCAAGAGAGAGTGAGGGAGAAGGATATGGAGGAGGAGAGGGAGTAAGAGATTTTTAAACAAATAAGACAGATGCTAGTCAACAAAGTTGGGACTGAATTCAGTCCTTTATATACTGTCAAACAATAACTGGGGTTTGGTACTCTTGCAGGGGCATCATGAGCAGGATCCCTTCTATTAGCCTTGTGTTCTAAACTGCATCTCACAGCTCCTATCAGTTTGAAGCTACTGAATCCTGCCTAGAAACGTTAGAATTTTGTCAAAGGCCAAGTAAATCACTAATACTCACAAATGGATAGTTATCTATAAAAGTAGAACTGTTGCCCACCATAGAGAGAGACAATAAATTGGTGAGGCTATCAGGAGTTAGAGTTTCATGGGCTGGTGATTCAATTTCACAAGATAAAGAGAGTTCTGGAGATGGATGTGGAGACATTTGCACTCACATTAAAAAGCCAAATGCAACACCACCTGCCTATAATCCCAGAGCTGGGGAGATGGAGACAAGAGGGATTCCTGAGGCTTGTTGGCAAGCCAGTCTAGCAGAATTGGTGACTTCCAGGTTCAGTGAGAGAACTTGTCCCCCTAAAAAGGTGTGGAGCAATTAGGGGAGATA